>JAQZBX010051550.1:0-19353 GCA_029593785.1 Cabassous unicinctus | reverse complement strand
ACCCGGCCTGGAAGGGCTTATGGGATCCGGCAGACCAAATTTGTGGGTCAGAAGCTGAGTCAGCTTTAAGTGTGTCCCTCTTCCTTTTCCTGGCGAGGTGCGCCCTCAGTAATCAGTTCCGATTAGAAGAGAGGGAAATTGAGAGGGTCGGATCTCTCCAGTCCCATGCTGTCTCCCAGGGCAAACAATGGTGCGGTCCCACCTGGCCCACACAGGAGACCAAATTTGTGGGTCAGAAACTGAGACAGCCTTAGGCTGTGTCCCTCTCTCTCCCCTTTCTTGGGGTGGTGGATCCCTGGAGCCCCCTTTGTCTGTAGCCAGCTCAGATGCCTGAGAATTCTAAAGTGTCTTGAGTGTGGGGGAGCTCTCTTCTGGGTGGTGTCCAGCCTTCACCTGGTGTCCTAAAGCCTAGATCTTTTTCCAGGCCATTTCATCCTGTCCTTTAGCTATTTTTCTGGAGGAGAAGAGACTGACATAGTCTTTGATTCATTTCTCTCCTTCATTCTCCATATCATTTACGTGCTATGTGCTTGCCTCATATTTACCTGCTATTCTTGGGCAAGTTACTTAACTGCTCTGTCTCAGTTTTTGCAACTTATACTGGGGCAGTAATACAGCCTGCTTTAAAAGGTTGTGAAGAGCATGAGCTAATTCATGTAAATGAGTTAGATTGCTATCTGGCCTAGTAAGCACTCAATAATTGTTAGCTGTTGTTTTACACAATCAAGTCCTCAGTATTCACCTTACACAAGAATTTTTATCTTTGTATTTCTCTGCTTCCACTGTTCATAAAGCAGATTTCTCACCTCACCCTTTAGTTTGTGTGGAATTTTAGGTTTTTAATTGGAAAGGTTATTATACATCTTCTAGTGCAACGAAAATGCACTAGTGCTGTTTTCTCCACTACTTACGTGCATCCAATTTATGTTGGGTCACGTCTAGTTACAACAGGCGCCTTTTTTCCTCGGGGCATCAATTTCATTTTTGGTCAGTGCCTCCTTACCTGGTTCTACTTCTTGACCTTAAAGAACAATTGCAATCCTCATGACAACCTTTCAGATATTTTAGACTTTAGGCCATTATTTTGGCACCTTACCCCATCTACCCACCAATCTTTTCCTTAGGCTAAATATCTCTACTTCTTCCACCCATTCTTCTTGATTTCGGGTTCATGCTGGTTGTGCTTCTCTCAGTAGTCTAGCTTTTGAATCATTTTTAAAACCTGGCACTCCAGATGTTGTCTGATCAGCCGTAGAAAAGAAGGTCTGTTGCCTCTGGTTTTATACAGGTCTCCTTTGACTCCCTTGGTTCAGCCATCTCTCATGCAGCTGCCAGATTAATCATCCTTAATTAATTACCTTATTCTTCACATTATTCACATGCTCAGAAACTGTGAATGGCCCCTTTGCTCTTCCACAGCAAATCTTAACCACTTTTACCTGATTTTCAAGGTTTGCTAATCTGGCCACATTTTCCTTTCTTCCTGACCTTTATCATATACTCTCTGTTTTAGACTGGCAAGGCTAATCTTACTGATCCATACTAACCTGGGAACCATTTTTTGTTCATACCTTCCCTCATGCTTTTCCATTTATCTTTTCCTTTTGCCTTCCCAGCTACATTTCATGACCAAACTCAACTCCCATCTTTTTCTACAGAGCCATCCTGTTGATTTAAGCTCTTATCTGAAATATACACCATCATGTCTTTGTACCATTATGATCTACCTCTCCATTTATTTAGGTCTTGCATATCCTTCATCAGTGTCTTATCTTCTCAGTAATGGTCTTGCACATTGTTATATGTATTTCTAGGCACCTTTTAGTTTTTGTTGCTCTTGTGAATGGCATCCTTTTTTAAATTACATTTTCAAATTGCTTGTTGCTGATGTATAGAAATGCTAGTAATTTTTTTAATACTGATTTTGTGTCTAGCAATCTTGCTAGTGTCTTAGCTGTAGTAGTTCTGTAGATTGACTTAGAAGTGACTCTGTGAAGACAGTCATATCTCCAGTAAGTGACAGTGTTGTGCTTTCCCATTTTTTTTTAGATTTCTTTATCCCCCTCCTTCAAAAAACAAAAAAGCTAGTACTTCCAAGTGCAGTGCTAAGTCGAAACAGCAACAGTGGACATCCTAGTTTTGTATCTGCTTTTACTGGAAGTGCTTCTCAGGTTTTAGTATGATATTTGTGTTTGTGATATTTTCTAAGAGATTAAAGAAATTACCTTCTGTTTTTAGTTTGAGGTTTTTATTATGATTGGCTGCTAAATTTTATCATGCTATTTCCCCATTTGATGATTTTTCATATTTTTCTCCTTTATTGCATTAATATGAATTACATCGATAGATTTTCTAATACAAAGCACTTAAACTATGTGATCCATTCAAACATCATTTGGTAATGTGCTGTTTTGCCTTCAATGCAGCTTCATACATTTTAGTCTTGACTTAAAGTAGATCATAAATTCCATCGGAGGCAGCACCATACCTTATATTTCCCAAGCACATGACATAGTTCTGAGGGCCTACTAGTTACTTAGTCAGTACTCTGTGATTGATTTCACATATTTAATTAGATTTTTCCTTTTTGCCTGATCACTACTCTCACATATTCAAAAGTGGAATATTTGAACATGCTTCTTTGAAAACAGCAAACCAGTTCTACCTGATGTTCCCTTTCTGGAGGGTTACTGCTAAATTTGTTGTGAATGTCCGTCTCTATTCATTTTACTAGTTCAATCAATTAAAGAATCAACAGCTTTACCTTTTTCTTCATTCTCTAAAGAAAATTATTAGATATAAAACCTAATTTACTCTTAAAAATGTGTTTCTCTCTGGTGGTAGTACAAGACAGGTTATTTTCTCAGCAGATTTTCATTTTAATGTACAGAATGTAGATTTTAATTACTTGAAGCAGTTAAACACAATTTACAGTTCTTTTGCAGGACTGAGTATGAAGTGAATTGTATATAGGGGTTGTGTTAGTCAGGGTTCTCTAAGGAAACAGAACTGACAAGATCTATATATTCATCTAAATCTGTCTTCCTATAAATGTTAAGCTGCATATATACTTTGTTACTTAACAATCCTAGCACGATTTGGGATAGTACTTTGTAATCAAATACATCAAATATTTTACAGTTAAACATATCCTTCAGTGGGGTCTAAAGCAGCATCCTATGTTTAAAGGTTTCTCATTACATAGTGAAAATTTAATCTTCACACTAAACTGTGATAAATAAACAATATAAATATTCTCATGTCAGCTCAGTTCAGTTGTGAATTTGCTGCCACATGAATTAAGAAGAAACTTGGTTTGTCTGGAGTTTTGTTTTTTACACTTGTGGATAATGGATTGTGGAGCTGCATTGATTCCAACTGTGCGCTCTGTAATTGTAGTGTTGGAAAATGTCATCTCTCCTGATGTGCACGGCTCTGTGCCTGTCTAGACCCCTTCTGGGGCTCTTAGGTTCAGCCTCATCTTCCCACCACTATCCTCATGTCACTCCTCTGTTCCCCAAACTTCTAGTGTTTTATCATTTATTGTCCCAGTGTTTTTCTGAGAAGCTACTTTTTCATATTCCTAAAGTCTCAAAAGTATTGCAGAGGGTGAGACAGTAATGTCTTTATTGTTAAGCTAAACTTGCCTACGTACTATCCCATGAACACCTGTTCACAACTTTTCTGGCTTCATGCCATTTCCCCAGTATTTCTCTTAACGAAAGTATCCCCATCTCCTTATATTGTGTATTTAATTTTACAATATCCCATTGGTTGACCTAGTAATATTCCAAAATTGAATGTCACTTGTTTAGAAGCCCGTGGGCTTTGCTTTGTTTTGTTTTTTTAAAAAAATATCTACCAGTTTTCCACTTGCCCTGATGCCTAACAAAGTTACCAAAATGAAGCTATATTAAATATGCCATATTTATTTTGAGACACACATGGTGAGAACCAGGAATTCTAGAATGTTGGAGCTAGAAGGAACATTGTTAGTGTAATGCTTTATAAACCAGGAGTCTCAAATCAGCAAAGTTCCAGAGGGGTTAAGTGTCTTGCCTAAAGGCATACAGCTAGATAATGGTAGAGCCAAAACTCTTTTTTTTTTTTTTTTAATTATTTTCAATCTCATTTTCTGTGTGCTTGGTGTTACACCTAACATTCTCAGTTGTTTTGCTTTTCTTTTTTTTTAAGTATTATTTATTCCCCTCTCCCCCCAATCGTCATTTGCGCTCACTGTCTGCTCTCTGTGTCCCTTAGTTGTGTGTCTTCTTTTTAGGAGACACGGGGAACTGAACCAGGAACCTCCCACGTGGGAGGGAGGCACCCATTGGCTTGAGCCATCTCCGCTTCCCTTGCTTTTCTTTTTAAAGCAAATTTAATTCTCTTTTTGGATTTGAAAAACCTGCTCTATGTGGTTTCTGCTCATAAGAGTGAAAAAAATCATGGTTTCTTGGTGCCACCTTGGTAAAAAATATTACTTTGCATATGGGTCTAATTAGTGAAATGATCAGAAAATGGTTTCTGATTAGAATCTAGATAGCCTCTTTTCTTTTTCTTAATTTACTAACAACAAACCAATTTAAATTATGATTTTGGTACTTAAAGCTTAGAGGGAACCCAGCTGTTTTCCTATTCCCTCATATGTGTCTCCACCTTGAAAACAAGGTTAGACCATGGGCATGTGTGATTGTTGGTTTCAGGTGCTGCACTTTATTTTCCTATTTTATCCTCTCTGTGTATTGGATAGTAGGAGCAATGCTGATTAAACAAAATGATGAAAAAGTCAGATGCCAGTTTGAATTTATGAAATTAGAAATTAGGCCTTCTCCTTGGAGGTTCTTAATTACTGGGAGAAAAACAGGGAATTAAAAGCATTAAAATGTGAAGCTTAAGGAGCATTGGCCTTTATGCTGTATAGGGAGTGCTTTACATTTTCATGGAAGTTTTTGTTCAGGAAAATAGTCACCCAATGGGATAAACATTTATAGTTTTCTAAAAATCGTGCCTCTCTGGTCACTGTGTTAGACCGTGTTCTCTTCAGGTTTTAGTGCCTGCCCATTAGACTCCACACATGGCAGTGTGAGAAGCCGTATATTCTGTCAGTGGTATGCTAGGGTTTCCTATTCTTTTCTATCATCATATAGTTTAGTTTTTGAGTACATGTCTAATTTAGGTTGTCCTGTGTTTCCTGTTGTGAATGACCCTGGAGAAGTCACTTCATCATCCTGAACCTCCGGTTCCTCGTTTGAAATATGAAAATATTGAACTGTGAAAGTCCATTCTCTCAGATCCTGTGATTTCATTTAATAATTTTAAAATTATAATAATTTTTATTTGATGTAGAGGGGAATAACAATGACTGAATTATCCACCCCTCCTCCAAAAAAAAAAAAAAAAAACCCAAATAACACATTGCAGCTTTTAGCAATAAAAATCAGAATCTTGGTTTGGGTTTCTAGAACTTATGGTCAAGTATTTATTATGGGGGGAGAGGGGAAGACAGAGTGATGCTTTTTTTTTTTGTTTTGCTTTTTAAAGTATTTAGAAGTTGTGAAGGGGAAAAAGACAATTTAGGGTAGATTTGTTCAGTGCCATCATTTAGTCTTACTTTGTTAATGCTCTTTTATGACCTTTTGGGAAGGTGTTGCTATGCTTGTTTGATGGAAGAAAAATGTGACTCCTATACTATGCAGAGCCCTAGACTGGGTGCTCAGGTCCTCTAACTGTTCTGAGCTTCTTAGGAGAATATTGTATATGTAGTTTGGTTTGGTATCAGACTGGCACAAAACTCACTATCCAATATAATAACTCTTCCTTTTCTATTCTTTCAGCTTGGATTTACTTTAGGCAACGTGGTTGGAATGTATCTGGCTCAGAACTATGACGTAAGTGGCCATACCCATGTTCTCCTTGACCATGTAACTTGTCTTTGCTGAGATAAAGTGTGCCTTTTAGCATAAATTAGGTCCATAGGTCTAAGAAAAAAGTCCTGCATTTTGCTGAAAGGGTTTCCCTTCTTCCTCCCTCCCTCCCTTCCTCCCCCCCTTCTTTCTTTCTTTCAAATGTGACTTAGGCTTCTGCTTTTTTATAGAGTACAGGAAAGCAACAGTTAATGCAATTTGGTCTGAGCTCAGCATAATTCCAGTGTTGGAAGAGCACTCATGCTCAGATTTATTAGAGGCTGGGAGGCTCTACCATAGTTCGTTAAAGTTTTTCATTTTTCATTGATATTAAACTAGACTCCATCCGATAAATCAACCAACACAGAGCCATTGCTCTGATTAGATGTTTTCCTTAACCCAGGAGTTCCTAATCTGAGACAATGGATTCTTTTTTTTTTTTAAGCAAATCAATTTTATTGATACATATTAATAAAGCATACAGTTCATCCAAAGTGTTCAACCAATGGTATTTGGTATAATCAAATAGTTGTACATTTATCACTTCAAACATTATTCGAGCGTTTTCATTATTTCAATAATAATAATTAAAAAAACAAGAAATTTCTTTACCTCTCAATCGCTGTATGCTTCCCCTGCTGTACATAGCTGCTATTTCTGGCTATTTTTGCACAATTATTTATTTATTAAGCAGTTTTATTGAGATATATTTATATAACATACATTCTATCCAAAGTGTATAATCAGTGGCTTTTAGTATAATCACAATGTTGTGCATTCATCACCACAAAAAATTTTAGAACAATTTCATTATTCCAAAAAGAAAAACTCCACACCCCTTACCAGCCCTACATAACCACTAATCTAATTTCATCTTGATAAATTGATTTATATTTACATTTTATATAAATGGAATCATACAATATGTAATGCTTTGTGTCTGGTTTCTTTAACTTAGCATAAAGTTTTTTTTATCTGATGTTAACATCTTGTAGTATTAACGTTTGTTTACCTTCAAAGAAAAACTGTCTTACATATGCAGTCTTATCATATTCATATTTCACATGCAGTTTTACTATGCTATGCAGTTCCCATGTTATATTTTTTAGCTTTCCTTTTAGTAATGTACATGACCGTAGACTTTTCTTTTAAACCACTTTCATGCCCACATAATAGTACTGCCAGTTACAGACATTATATTAGGCTTTCACCTTTTCCATTCATTTCCAAAGATTAACACATCTCCTTTTTATCGATTCTGCACAAGTTAACCCTCAGCTTTCCATGCATTGTTTCTTAAAAACTGTTATCGCCACAGAAACATCTGTTCTCCATTTTACCACAGGAGGGCAAAATCCCACCAGTTTAGATGGCGTCATGAGTCTAAACTGTACTTGTTATCCCAGAGTAATATTAATTTGAGTTCTTAAAGTACAATGGAAAATCATGTGATAAGTAAAGAATTTAAAGATTAATTAGATAACTTTTCAGCACCCTTACCCAGTAATAGAGATGACTGAAAATTTTGGAGGTGAATCTGTATGGTGTGACATGTTTAAGGAGGACAGTTTTGTGATATGGGGTGTTTTTAGCCTCCCTTTATAGTTGGGGGAGTTGAAAACCATATGACACAACTGCCCATGAATAGGAATATTACAAGGGTAATGTTTGTTTTAAAGAGACAAGGAAGTGAAACATACTAATTTATGATTGATTTTGTAATGATGCTCTTGTGTGACATAGGGAATTCCTTTTGTCAGCTTTCACCTCAGTCACATGGTTTTCTAGATAGATAAAAAAAACTTTCAGTAATCTTTTTTCTTTTTAAAGATTCCAAACCTGGCTAAAAAACTTGAAGATATCAAAAAGGACTTGGATGCCAAGAAGAAACCCCCTAGTTCCTGAGGCCGACTCCAGCTGCTTTCTGGATACACTGATTCTGCTATTCTTGAGGGCCTCCTTTACCATCTGAACCAAAAGCTTTTGTTTTAATCTCTAGCCTCAGCAGTTTTCTTCTTTGCTAGACCCTGAGTTGCCTTAGAGCAAAAATGAGGCCACAAGTTAAGAACTACCCATATTTTCCAATGTCCTCACATCTTCCCTTCCTTCTTCCAGCTGCTTGGGAGATTCTAAGACTGGAATTATGGTGCTAGATTAGTAAACATGGCCTTTATTTAGTAGTCTTTTCTTTATTCTTTGGGATTTCTACCACCTGTCTTTAAGAGAAAACTCGATGAGTTTTGTATAGCTGATCAGATATAAATAATGCTTATTTTACAATTTCAGCAATTACAATGGGTGCCGGTTAAGCATTTGGTACTAAATATGTTGTTTCAAGGTAATTAAAATTACTATCTAGAAGCCAGTTTCTAGTGAATTATCCATTTATTATATACTGTTGTCAGGCAGCTCCATAGTTGCTCATTTAACCAATAAATCAATGTACTCTTCATTAACTGAGAGATTAAATTCTGAGAAACTTGTCAGGAACAGGGGAATTTAAAAAGTATGTAAAGTAATGGTCTTTGTCCTCATTAGAAGTCAGTTTATTTAGTATGCACATTTTTCCTTAATGATATATTTGATCTAGTTCTTTTCCCTCAAAAGAATCGACTTATTTTAAGAAATAACAGGTGCATTTGACATTACACGGTAAGTAAATGAGAAGTTGTCTATAAGGGAAATTTTATGCCTTTTCACATTTAAACAATGTATATACATTATAACTTTATAGAGATTCTTATAAGAAAAATTTGGCCCAAATGTATAATAAAATCAGCACCTCAAGAAGAATTTCTGCTTCTCTCTGCAATTTAGGGTTTTGTTTTTTCTTTCGATTAGAAACGACCCTTGTAATTTGTCAAATGTATAATTATTACATATTTTATTCAAATTTTAAAAAATGTTTGGATAGGTAACTTTTCCCATGGGTCAAGATACAAAAGTGATTTAGTGGAAAGGGCCTTTCCACCTCTGACCTAGCTCCTAGTTCCTGTCTTTGGAGTCATTCACTGTTACTAGTGTCCTGTATTTTTTAGACATATTTGTCTAAACAAATATGTATGTGTGTGCATGGGGGTTTTAGACAAATGCTATCAAACCATATATTGAATTCTGCTCCTTTTATTTTATTTTTAAATGGAGATCATTCCATATCAGTATGTAAGGAACGAGGAATGTCATTCCTCTTTTGGCTGTATAAATTTCTATTGAATGAATATACCATACTTTTTTTAGTCTGCTGCTGATGAATGTTTAGGTTGTTTGCTGTTAATAGTGATCACCTTGAACCTTATGTCATTATACATATCCACACAGGTATATCTGTAGGATAATGTCCTAGAAATGTGACTTATACTAAATATCACTAAATTCCCATTTCATTGGAGTGTTTTGTTTCAGAGGGCTTGTTGGGCAGTTTTACTGATAATGCCATTTCTGAAGACATTTTATCACAGCAAACTGGAAGAATTATTTAGAGACACCTTTTTTTCAGATGGTGATGACACTGATACAATATGTGATTATAAAATAAAGTGACTCTGGTTCTTTTTGAAAACAAACCTGCCAGATCTTATACATAGGGATAAGTTTTATCCCTGTCAAAGTAGTCCTCATGTGAGACAGACATAGGATCAAAATTACTGGTTTAGCTACTCCCTGGCAGTGCTACCATGGGCAAAATGCTTATTGAACCTCTTGCATTATTTATAAGATGTGGGCATAATTCCTACCTCATATGTATTTTATTTTATTTTTTTCTCACATAGTTTTCATGAGAAATACTTGAGATATTGTATATGATGTGCTGCACAGTGCTTTGCAAATTATCCAATAAATAGTAGATATTAGTCTAAACATGCCACTTTTGGTCAGAATACTTATATATATCTTCAGTCACTTTTGGAACTAGTAGTGACAAAATTTGTCATTATTTTATGGACACTCTTTTTGTCGTTGATTAAAATCTACAGTGTACACCTTAAACCACCTGACTCACAAGATTTGCTCTTGAATGACCTTAGCAGAGAACTCCAGACTCAAAGGATAAAGGTTTACTACCTTTGAGTGTATTCAAAATACTGTGCTGCAGGCTTAAACAGCTGTTTCCAAAGAGGGATTCCTTATTATCAATCACAGTAGCATTGTTAAGTCTTTGTGATCTCCTAGAGTGGCTTCTTTGGGGATGAAGGTCACTTATGTTTAGGTGAGGTCTCCTGATAATTATACTTAATAAACAAAACTCATTTGACTTAGGGCTTCTCTCAGGAGTGACACTTAACCTTGCTGATAGGATCATTTCTACCAGTAGGAGCCATCCAACAAAGCAGTTCTTATGTTCAACTTCCCCATGCAAACTGCTAACACAGTGAATACAAGTTGACTTAGTAGTCACTGTTCAGATACCCTCCACTAGGTTTATATTCTTACAGTAGTGAAAAGGAGCTTGCAATTCCCAGGCAAGATGATCTTCACTGAGCTATATGTCAGAGGAAACCAGAACTATCTTAGATTTTGGGGTGTAGTTGAAAATTCCTAATAACACATGAATAGGGATTACAGTGACTGTGATCCTGGCACTGCAAGTTTCCCTGGGTGTTTTGTAGGGACCCTTGCTTCACAAATAAATGAAGGATGGGAAGAAGCACTGCAATAGATGCCCTTAAAAAACACAATGGAAAGAACTTTTGTCCATTTGATTTAAGAAAACCCTTGCCACATCTGACCATAAAAGCATTACTCAAATTACTACTACAAGTTACTCTAACAATGTAAAAGATAAGACTTCAGGATCGATTTGGGAACTTAATACATACTTTGAATTTGAAAAGCTCATCCTTAAGCTGTAACCCTCCCAAACAAAACAAAAACAAAGGGAGAGAAGAAACTTTATTTAAAATTGTCAAAAGGGCCTGTTTTTGTTTTGACATCTTTAGCCTTTTCTTCTGATTGGTGTATTGTGCAGTTAATCAATTACTTCTCATTTAAAGGAATGATTTTATTTCCTTTTCTTTCTGACTCATTTACTCAGCTTTCATTTGTGAACTAGAGAAAAATAAGATGCGTAGTTTTTCTAAGCACCTAATGGTTACATAGAGCATATATACACATGTGTAATATTTTCATTTCCACTAAGCAGTTCACTCCCTAGATACTATGCTGGTGTTTGTTTTTCTGCTGTGGTTTCCCACACTTTAAATGCTTTTTCTGAAAATTATTCCTCCTGAAGGAACACTATATACTGTACCAGGAGCAAATGAGGCTTTTCTTAAACTTCCCGTCTTGAATTTTGCACGTAGCATTTCCATTCCTGACACAGATGAATGAGTTCTTTTTTCCCTACTGACTGTTAGGGCCTTGCCTTGTGGGAAGGAACAGGGCAGTGAAGGGAAAATATTTTGAGACCTTCCCTGGCCCTAATAGGGAGTTTGTGACACTAGATTTTCAAATGTTCAATTTATACCTTTCCTAAATCTTGTTGCATCATGTTTAGTCAAGTACTGAAGACAATGTATGGCATGTTTTGCAAGGCACTGGAAAAGAGCTGAAAGGAGTGTGGTTTTGTAGAAAGTGCACTGGGCTGGACATTGCAAAGTCTGGGTTTTGGACCTGGTTGAATCACTACCTCTGTGGAAAGATCTTACGAAAGGTATATGGAGCTGCACCATTCTTACATATACAATTGCTTAGGATTGGGGGGGGGGCGGGGCATGTAAATAGTGTGGGTAGTTCTGCCCCTCAGTTCAGTGAGGGCAGCCCCAGAATAGTTACCTGTGCACCCACCCAGTTGGTCTTGGTTCCCTTTGTGTTCCAGTGGTTTGAGCATCTTGCTATACTGAGAGTGTTTAGAGCAGGGGTTCTTAACCTTTTTTGTTCCACAGACCCCTTTGCCAGTCAGGTGAAATGAATACTACTGTAATTTATTTACTGAATACATTCATAAGTGAAGGAAATGCTAGATTTCAGTTATAGGTCAGAGAAAATAAAAATAATTAGTTTATTTTTTTCAATTCAAGCTCACAGACCCCCTGAAATCTTTTCACAGACCCCTTGGGGGTCTGTTGACCCCTGGTTAAGAACCCCTGGTTTAGAGAGATTTTTTCAAACAACATGGTCCCTAATTGCGAAGCCATCTACTTCATTTAGTGTTTAGCTGAAGAAATAGACATCTGTTCTAACATTTGAGGGAAAACAATCATCTTTTCATTAAAAGATGACATGAGTTTTTATGATACGTAAATGTTAAAGATAGTATACCATGTACTTGATGAACAACTTAAGGTAATTTCATAGGCAGCTTTGACTAAACATTTTTTATGTATATGTTAACTTGAGAATAAGATGCAACTATATTTACTCTCTTTGGCTTTCAGTTTCATCATCTGTAAAATTAGCTGGTAAAAGATGGGTATTTACAACTTTTCTTCATACAGTGTTTAATATTAGAAGATCAAAATCCAATTGTAAAATACTTAGACACAAAACTATTAAAGAGGGCTAGAAGTTATTATCTAATAGTGGAGTGATTTCAGATGACAAGGAGTTGTTAATCATACCTGATATTTCCTATCATTAGAGTGGCCAATCTTGTTTGGCCTGCACTCTTGGTTTGGGAGAGGACAGTGCAATGGATCAGACTGAAATAAACACTCTTTCAACTGGATAGTTGAATGCATTAGCTACTAGAGCATCTGGCAGCAATTGCAGTGGGGTGTGTCACTGCTTTCCTTTAAGGAATGAGTAAGTTTCTCAAATAGCTGATTGTAATTCACTTTTCTTTCTCTTTTTACTTTATGCTCCCAGTTTCTTATTATCTTAACCTTTATCTTATTGTCTGACTTAAGAGTTTAAGGTCTAGTTCTGTCATGTACTGTGGATCAGAAACTTGACAATAGGAGTAATGTCCCAACTTTTTAACATTTTAAAGCAAAATTACTTGGAGACACTGGCTTAATCTAACCAGCTATAGTGGACCTAATAATTTGTATTTCATTTGGGCTCATTAAATCTTCAATTTTATAGTTGTCAAATAATTTAATCTTTCCTAATTGGCAGGCAGAAACAGTAATATTCCCATTTAAACCTCATCAATCATATTCTGTGGACAGAGTGTACAAGTGCTGAAAGGCACAAGAGAAACTTTACAATTCATAGACACTTGATAAACTGAATGATTTTATTGATAAGTTATTGTTGTGGGAAAACCACACATACTAGCAAGTAGTAACTTAAAATCAATTCAAACAGTACAATAACTATGGGGACACCTTTTCCCATAAGGTATATTTTGCAAGTAACTGATGGTAGAAATCAGAAATTTGTAATGCTAGCAAACTGGAGGGATTGGGAGCTATATCCAATCATGTAGCAAGGACCCTTTATGGAGAAAATGGCATGGTCTTCAGGAGGAAGGAGGAGGCCTTGGTTTCCCCGAAGTAATTTTTTCATGGGGAACATCTGTTAAGCAGTTACAGCTTACAACATTGTATAAGTTGCTGGGGGATGACTTCAAGATGCTCATTGACTGGTAGGCAGTTATGGATTGGTTTGGGGCTCTTTTTGTACCTACCTAGGACTTCATCTTCTCAGCAATAAGCTACTCATATCTAGAAGGAAGCCATTTTGATATCAATAATAGTTCTGTGGTCTTAATTATAGTTTGGGGCTCCCTAATAAGACAGCTATGTATGTATTTTGTCCCTCCTAACATTTAACCAATGTGATAGTATTTGTGCTTAGTGATGGAAGAAAGATATTAATCTCAATGTGTCTTCTTTCTGTACATCCTTTTCCTTTGACACAGAGAACAGCACCAGCCTCTTTCTAAATGGGAACATTATTTCTTTAAAGGAATTTGGTGCTGAAGTAAAGGAAAGCCATTAAAGAGAGATCCTGAAATGGAACCAAAGTAGTGATAAAAGAGTACTGCTGTCACAAAGAAGATCTAATAAGAATGGTCCTTTTGTGGAGAGAACTTAGGATAGAAATACTTGAGAGAAAGGAGTTGATGTTAGATCTCAAGTTCTGGGTGAGGTTCCCCCCAAAAGAGGAGATGTGACTTGTTTTACTACTGTGAATAGGTAAGATGATTTGGATTTCTCCTTCAACTCCTAAAAAGATGTTAAGAAAAACATAACTTAGTAAGGCCAGTCAGTTTGTGAGGCTTAGCCTCTGAGGGGCAACTAAGACTAAAGCTTCTTTTCTGGTGTTCAGAGAATCAGTGGGAGAGATGATAGAAGGAAGAAAGAAAAAAATTAGGTTTTCTTGAGAGATGGTGATAAGGAAGGAGGGCAGGAAAGAAGACATTAACATCCAAGTATGTGTTCTTCGTTGCTAGAAGATTCCTGTACGTCACTTGAGGTTGTAGGTGGTCTTGTCTTCCAATGAGGAATGTCCTCAGGCTTGGGTCAGGGGCTGTGGTTCAGATTCTGCTGGGTGCTGCCAGCTCCTTTGGTTGGGCAAATTTCCCCACTTGTGTGTTAGGCCTGATCAGTGATGTTACTGACCTTAGCCCAGGCTGGAAAAGTGTCCATATGGAAGAGACTAACTCCCCATGTGTTGATGGCCACCATCACTATCACCAGGCCAATGACATTGACCCCCAGACCAGCTTTCACCTGCAGGACACAAACCAGCACACCCTGGTCACTGGCCAGGCAACAACACAGATCCCCAAGTCACCCTGTCTATGTCCCCATTCTAAGCCTTGTCTTTAACATGATCACAGCTCTACCCACTTGGCCCTAATTTGTTCTAATTGCTGCCTCATGTGGTTTTGTACCTGAGAATAGGTCTATAGAAGGACATGAAAGGAGAGATTGAGGCTGGGAGAGGGTGATTTGAATCATCTCAGTTTTTTTCTGACAGCACTCTCACTATAAATGGAAGCCCAGAGGTAGATTATTTGAAACACCACCAGATCTGTGGAATGTTGAGTCACATCAAAAAAAGTGTTCTGCAGGGAATATGTTAAAATTAAACAGATTTCTTCAAAGCCAGACCTCCTCAGAGCCTTTAATGTGTTAATACACATGGGGACTTTTAGGAGAGGCTACATTATATGAAGCCTTTGCTATTGTTAACTTTTTTGCTTTTCATCGGAGTAGTGTACCTTGGTTCACCTGGGGAAACAAGTAGCTGCCTCTGCTCAGTCCTTCCATAGGAAGGGACACAGGAATGATAGCTGATGTGGGGGCAGTTGATTCTACTGACAGGATGTCACCTCAAGGGCTCTGACCTTTTCCTTTTTTTTTTTTTTTTTTTAACTGGGAGGTCCCAGGGAGCGAACCCAGGTCCCTCCATATGGGAGACAGATGCCCAACCATTTGAGCCACATCTGCCCCTGACCCTTTCCATTTCTGCCATGGCATTGACACTCACAGGCTGAAGGGGGATATGAGGGATAATGGGATGGCATAGCTGGGGCCAGATGGAAAAGTGTGTACAGTAAGCATATCTGGCATCCTACCAGAGTTACCAAGTATATGGCATGTGGCCAAATAAAACCCCCTAGCTGGCATTAAGTTGGGAAAGTTGCAAAGGAAAAAATGGATGCTAGGAAATTGTTTCAAGCAAATGACTGGATATCCTTTCTCCCCTGTCTTCTGACCCAAGCCCTGGACTTATTAATCATCCTGGCCCCCTGGGCCTCTTAGCATGGAGAATCGCCCATGTTTCGAACCAGGTGAGGGGAAACGTTCTTAAAGAGCTAAATTAAGGTATTTTAGAGCTGAAGGGATCTCCTTTAGCAGATGAGGAAACAAGCTGTAAGTCAGAGCCCAGCTGGGAATAGAACCCAAGACTTGTTCATTTCTTGCTATTTGGTGCCTTTGAGAATATACTATCTTTGGGCATTTGATTCTAGCATAGAAGGCTGGGGCATGAGCAGTAGGGACACAGCAGAGAGGGAGGGATCAGGGGAGAGGAGGGTTGGGGCAGAGATTGTGCAAGCAGACTGAGGGTTATGCAAATAGGATAAGATATGTGGAGGAGAGAGGGGTGACTGAACTTCCTTCACATAAGTGAGCAGTTTGAATGGTAGAAAGGGTCTGAATATCTGCTTCTAGCCTGAGGCTTTTTTCCTTTCCTGTATTTGATATTTACAAGACTGCTGAGGAGGAGTTTGTACTCTAGTGCAAAAATTTTTTCAGATCCCCAGCAAAAGTGAATGGACCTTGAATATTTCAGAGTCAGGGTCCAGCAATTTATTTTAGTTTTTTCCTTTCTTCCCCCACCCCATCAGTCCTGGATATTAAGAAGCATAACAATGAATATAGGTTGAGGAAATGTCCAACACTAAAATTAGTGGTAAAATATCTCCACAAAGCCATCCTTTGTGAACCCAGTTGAAAACGAAGAAGTAAACTATGGATGCTTCATTTTGCCATTGGTGCTCTGGAGGTTCTTCTTGGGGGGGAGAGTTGATTAGAAGGATCCTGTTCTCAAAAAAACTTTTCACCGTCTAGGTTCATATAATTTCTTATACTACTTTTCTGTGAATAAACCAGCAGCTTTTTGAATGCATAGCCCCACTGGTCCAATGAAGAAACAGGCAAAAGTTTCTGTAATTGCATGCCTTCTGGAATGGGCCACGTCCTGCATTGTTCCAACTTTCTTTACCCATGTACCCATACTTTCTCCCTAATAAGGGTTGGGGAGAGCACATTATTGCTATTCATGGTGCTTATGGACAAACCCAAACCCTTTTTATGGTATACCAGTCTTTGTGCCATGCTAGATTGAATATTGATAGATGGGGAACACTGCAACAAAATAGTAAACTTGAGAAGGTTATGGCCAGTCATCTCTATCGTAATATCTGCTGGAATGGTCAGGAAGAGGACACCTACAACTCACCATATCTTTGATCTGGCAGTGCCCATAGCTGAAGACAATGGCATTGGGGGGATTGCCCACAGGCAACATCACTGCAAAGGAGATGCACATGGTGACTGGGATCAGGGTGTAGAGTGGGTTAATGTGCAGCGTTTCAGACTAGAAGAAAGAATTCACATAAACAGCAAGATTGAGATTAGACTTGCATTTCCTTTGCTTCTCATCATGAACATGCTTTCAGTGATGGATTGGTGTTGGCTAGTTGGACACTGTGCTATGAGTAGTTTTGTCACTGCCCTCACTGGTAACCCAAATGGGCTGATGCTGCTCCCTCACTTCCCCTGGGGGTATGGACTTTGAGTTACTTCCTAGAATAGGGGTTCTTAACCTTTTATCTTCCACGTGGACCCCTTTGCCAGTCAGGTGAAAACCATACTATACTGTGTATTAATAAATATATCACACCTGCACCAATACATTTCCACAAGGATAATGTTTTCTTGAATTTCAACTCAAGCTCATGGGCCCCTTGTTAAGAACCCCTGTCCTAGAATGATGCTTAATTTCTTGGTGCTGATCTAAGGAAGTGGTTTTTAAACTTCATTCTGTAGCTGAGAAATCCATTCTTCAAACAAAAATCTCAATCTGCTTTGATTAAAGCAGAGATCCCTCACCCTTGAGGTATAGAATTAAGGTTTCTAGATAAGATAATTACTTTATATGGGATTTGAACCCATATGCCACAATGCCACAGAGAAGTTGGAGACATCTGAGCAATGAGCAAAGAGGGAATGGGGGAGTTTGGGGTTTGAAAGAGCAAGAGGATATTATATTGGGGGGGAAGGGAGGAATCTTCATTTCATAGTTCCACTCACAGACTGGATCAGATACAACATTGTCAGGTGCACTACTTTTGGGGCTGCTTAGCCATGCTAACATCTGACAGTTGGCTTCTCTCTCCTTTTCCATAAACATCAAATTGGTTTGCAGCCATGGGATGAGGCTGACCTTGCTCCCAATTCTCAGAACTCCTTCGATAGTCAAATTGAGTGGGGGTGGTAATGATAGTTATTAGAGTGGTCTTGGTCTCTGCAGCTGTGTGTGTTCCTGAGTGCATATTTTGCCTCCATTTTTCTGTGGTTACCTCTTTAGCCCTTCTGTTAGGTTTTAGCTCAAGGGAGAATGGTTGATGTTGATTGTAGGGAAATGGAGTCCTAGGGTGTAAAGGTTATTTTATCCATTTTTTGTTGTTGTTCCATTCAGGGTTGCCCCTAAATCAGTCTTAGTCTTTTGGAAAAGAATTTCTAGAACTTTTGTTATGATTTATAAACTTATATATGTAGTTACCAATTACCATTTGAAAAACTTCATTTTTCAAACTCTGGGTTGAAAACTGATTAGCAAAGGCTGTGGGCAGTAACCAGAGGAGACAGTATAGCTATGGCATTTCCCCAGACCCAGGCCCACTGCTACAGGTCCCTGGGTCAGCCCATCAGGAAGTCTGGGAGCCCTGTACTCACCAGGCTGCACAGGATGGGCAGGAAGATGGTGATGGTGGCTGGGTTGCTCACAAACTCTGTGACAATGGACACCAGGACACATGCCAGCAGTGTGATAGCCCATGGTGGGAGGCTGCTCAGGGATAACATCTGGTGTCCAATCCAGGTGGAAAGGCCAGAGCTCTACAGTAAGAGAAGGCAATACAGTAAGAAGAAAGAAGGAAAAGCACATTCCAAATGGAATTCTTAAGACTTGGGAAGGTCCGGAATGTTGAGGGGCTAGAAGGGATCCCCAGGAATTACTTAATTTGTCTCCTTATCTTCATGCTGACTGAAGCAGAGGCATCCCTGATTTTTATGATTAGATCATTCTCTTAGCCCAGAAAATTCTTCCCTCTAATTGTACAACATTCAGTTTATAGAGCACAGGCTTTGCATTTTTCTGGCCAGTCACTGTCACTAGGCATGGGTGGTCATCTACCCCAATTGCTGTGATCCTTAGGATTTTGGCATGATGGCTTGACAGGGATTGGAGGTCTCTAAGGTAATTACCCCCTCAACTTCAGTCTTCTTATCTTTCTCCAGTTTCTTAGACTCACTCTAAGTGCACTGAATCAACGCTTGTGTCCTTTACCCAGAGTACCACCTGCAATGATCCTTAATTCTGCTTTTGATCTCCTTTTCTCTATCACTTGAGAAACAAAATTTTTTCAACATTTTTAAGTAGTAACCTTTCCTGTGGGATTTTTGGGGGTAGGAGGCAAGTGCTGAATATTGGAAGTTTTACATGAGTAACAAAAGAAAGAGGGATTAAGTGTCTCCATTTAGTGGGGAAGGTGCCTCCTCACTGGCTTATAAGCATAAGCATTCAGTCCAAATCTGTTTTAGATTCAAATCCTATCATACCTGACATTAGGTTCTATCTGCTAGTGCTTTTTGATGACACAAGACATGTAGGCATATTGCCCTCCTGAACCTTTTCTGTTCTCAAAATGTATATGCATCCGGTCAGGTAAATGGATATTCCCATTTGGAATAATTAATTTTATTCAAGATGTTCACCTGCCAACCTGCTAATGGTGAGGGCTGATCCTTCCTGTGCTCATCCCCCACCC
>JAQZBX010051549.1:0-19348 GCA_029593785.1 Cabassous unicinctus | reverse complement strand
ATATATATATATATATATATATATACTACATTTTATTTATCCATTTATCGGTTGATGGACACTTGGGTTGCTTCCATGTTTTGGCAATTGTGAATAACACTGCTATGAACAACAGTGTCAAAATATCTGTTTGAGTCCCTGCTTTCAATTCTTTTTGGTATCTGCCTAGTAGTGGTATTGTGGAATCATATGATAGTTCTATACATAGCCTTCTGAGGAACCACCAAATAGTCTTCCACAGTGACTAAATCATTTTACATTCCCACCAGCAATGAATGAGTGTTCCTATTTCTCCGTATCCTCTCCAACACTTGCTATTTTCCACTTTTAAAAATAGCATCCTTTCTAATGGATATGAAATGGTATCTCATTGTGGTTTTTATTTGCATTTCCCTGATGGCTAATGATGTTGAGCATCTTTTCATGTGCTTTCTGGCCATTTGTATATCTTCTTTGGAGAGATATCTGTTCAAGTCTTGGGTTGTTTGTCTTTTTGTTGTTAAGTTGAAGGATTTCTTTATATATTCTGGATATTAATATTTTATCAAATATGTGGTTTCCAAATATTTTCACTCATTGTGTAGGTTGTCATTTAATTTTCATGATAAAATGCTTTAAGACACAAAAGTTTTTAATTTTGATGAGGTTCCAGTTATGTATTATTTTCTTTTGTTGCTTGTGCTTTGGATTTAAAGTCTAAGAAACCATTGCCTAACATAAGTCCCTAAAGATGCTTCCCTATGTTTTCTTCTTGGAGTTTAATATAATATAAAGACCTTATATTATGGTCTTTGATCCATTTTAAGTTGACATTTGTATATGGTATATGATAGGGGTCCTCCTTTTTTTGCAAATGGTGATCCAGTTTTCCCAGCACCATTTGTTGAAGAGACTGTTTTTTCCCAATTGAGTGGTCTTTGCCATCTTGTCAAAAATCAGTGGTCATAAATGTGAGGGTTGATTTCTGAGCCCTCAATTCTATTCCATTGGTCTATATGTTTGTCTTTATGCCAGTACCATGCTGTTTTGATTACTGTGGCTTTGTAATAAGTTTTAAGATCAGGAAGTAGGAGGTCCCAACTTCATTCTTATTTTTCATGATGGCTTTAGTTATTCAGGGTTCCTTACCCAAATATATATATTTGATGGTTGGCTTTTCCATTTCTTCAAAGAAGGTTGTTGGACTTTTGATTGGGATTGCTTTGAATCTATAAATTGCTTTGGGTAGTATTGACATCTTAATGATATTTAGGCTTCCAATTCATGAACATGAAACATCCTTCCATTTATTTAGGTCTTTAATTTTTTTTAGCAATGTTTTGTAGTTTCCTGTGTACAAGTCCTTTACATCATTGGTTAGATTTATCCACAGATACTTGATTCTTTTAGTTTTGGTGTTTGAATGGATTTATTTTTTCTTGATTTCTTCTTCCAATTGTTGATTACTTCCGTGTGGAAACACTACTTATTTTAGGGTGTTGATCTTGTGCCCTGCCACATTACTGAATTCATTTGTTGTAGGTTTTTAAGGATTTTCTATATATAGGATCTTGTCATCTGCAAAAAAAAGGGAAAGTTTTACTTATTCCTTTTCAATTTGGATGACTTTTATTTCTTTTACTTGCCTAATTGCTCTGGTGAGAATTTTCAGTACAATGTTGAATAACAGAGGTGACAGTAAAAAGTAAAAAGAAAATCTTTTTCTTGTTACTGATCTTAGAGGGAAAACTTTAATTCTTCCACCATTAAGCAGGATGTTAGGTGTGGACTTTTCATATATGCCCTTTATCATGTTGTGTAAGTAGTGTTGTGATTTTTTTTATTTAAAAAGGGTGTTATATTTTGTCAAATGCTTTTTCTGTATCCATAGAGATGACCATATGGCTTTTCTCCTTCATTCTGTTAGTGTGGTGTATTAAATTAATTGATTTTCTTATATTGAATCCACCTTGCAAACCTTCCTTTTCTTTTCTTGTAGTATCATTATCTGGCTTTGTTATAAGTGTGATGTTGCCCTTGTAGAATGAGTTAGGTAGTGTTCCGTCTTCAATTTTTTAGAAGAGTTTGAGCAGAATTGGAGTTAAGTATACTTGGAATGTTTGGTAGAATTGCCCTGGGAAGACATCTTGTCCTGGGCTTTTCTTTGTTGGGAGGTTTTTGATTACTGATTCAATCTCTTTACTAGTAATTAGTTTGTTGAGATCTTCTATTTCCTCTTGAGTTAATGTAGGTTTTCTGTGTGTTTCTAAGAATTTGTTAATTTCATCTAGGTTGTCTAATTATTAACATATATTTGTTCTTAGTATCCTCTTATAGTCTTTTTTAATTTTAGCAGGGATGGTAGTAATGTTCCTCTGTTCATTTTTCATTTTTGTTTTTTGTATCTTTTTTCTTTTTCTTTATCAGTCTAGGTGAACATTTTTCAATTTTATTGATCTTCTCAAAGAAATAACTTTTGCTTTTGTTGATTCTTTCTATTTTTTTCTCTTTCCTTTATTTCCACTCTAATTTTTGTTATTTCCCTCCTTCTGCTCACTTTATGTTTAGTTTTCTCTTCTTTATCTAGTTTCCCAGTTTTAAGGTTCAGTCTCTGGGTTGAAATCTTTTTTCTTTTTTTAATGTAAGCATTTAGACATAAAATTTACCCCTCAACACTGCACTGCCTTTGCTGCATCCCAAAAGTTTTAATATGCTGTGTTCTTGTTTTTATTCATCTCAAGATATTTGCTGATTTCTCTTGCAATTTCTTCTTTGACCCACTGATTGTTTAAGAATATGTTGTTTTGCTTCTATATATTTGTGAATTTTCTAGTTCTCTGCTTGTTACAGATTTCCAGCTTCATTCCATTATGGTCAGAGAGAGTGCTTTATATAATTTCAATCTTTTTAAAATTATTGAGACTTGCTTTGTGACCCAACATGTGATGGATCTGGAGCATGGTCCATGTGCACTTGAGAAGAATGCATATCCTGTTGTTTCTCACTCTGTTATTGATTTATAGCCTCATTCTGTTGTTGTTGGAGAATACAAGTTGTATGATATTAATATTTTTGAATTTATTGAGACTTATTTTGTGACCTAACATATGGTGTATCCTGGGCAATGATCCACATGCACTCAATAAGAATGTTTATTCTGTTTTTGTTGGGTGTATCATTCTATATATATCTGTTAGGTATAGTTGTTTTAGTAATTCATTCAAGTCCTGTACTTCCTTATTGATCTTCTGTCTAGATGTTTTATCCATTATTGAAAGTGGTGTATTGAAGTCTTCTACTATTATTGTACTACTGTCAATTTCTCCCATCAAATCTGTTTGTATTTGCTTCATATATTTTGGGGCTCTGCTGTTAGGCGCATATATATTTGTCCCTTTTATTAGTATATAATGATCATCTTTGACCCTCATAACTGTTTTTGACTTAAAGTCCAGTTTATCTGATATTAAATAGTCACCCCAGCTTTCTTTTGTTTACTACTTGCATGGTATATATTTTTTCCATTCTTCCATCTTCAACCTATTTGTATCTTTGAATTTAAGATACATCTCTTGCAGACAGCACATAGTTGAGTCACACTTTTTTATCCATTCTGCAAAACTGCCTTTGACTGGAGAGTTTAATCCATTTACATTTAAAGTCATTCCTGATCATTCAGGACTTTCTTCTGCCATTTTACTATTTAGACTTGGTAAGCCATATCCTTTTGGTCCCTCACTTCTGTTAATGACTACATTTATTTTTATTTGCTTTTTAAATTTTGTGCCATATTGAGTGCCTTCTCATTTTTATCTAGATATATTTTTCATCTAATTTCCATGAAGTTATCATAGGGTTAAAATTTAACATTCAAATATATAGCAATCATATTTGGTTTGATACCTACTTAACTTCAATAGCATACACATATACATTTCCTATAACACTCTGTCCCCCCCACCATTTTTTTTTGTGCTTGTTACTACTTATATCTTTGTGCATTGTATGTCCAAAAAAATAGATTTATCATTACTTTTTATGCATTTTCATTTTAGCATTAATAGGATGTAAGATGTGGAGTTACCTACCCAACAATACAATACAATAATACTGGCATTTATAACTACCCAAATGGTTACCTTAGTGCAAGCTGCAAGTCTTCATTTCTTTATGCTGCTTTGAACCACTATCTAGTGTCTTTCTCTTTCAGTCTGTAGAACTCCCTTTAGCATTGTTTTTAGGGAAGGTCTAGTGGTGATGAACTCCCTCAGCTTTGTTTATCTGGAACTGTCTTAATCTTTCCCTCATTTTTGAAAAAGTATATCACTGGATATAAAATTCTTGGCTGGGGTGCATTTTCCTTCATGTTTATCCTGTTAGGTGTTCTTTGAGCTTCTTTGTTGTGTATATTTATGTCTTTTGCTAAGTTTGAGAAGTTCTCTATCATGATTTCTTTGACTATTCCTTTTGTTCCTTTCTCTTTTTCTTCTCCTTCTGCAACTCTCATCATGTGTATATTGGTGCATTTGATAGTTTCCCATAGCTTTGTTAGGCTATTTTTGCTTTTAATATTTCTTTTGTCCTTCTGTTCCCCAGCCTGACTCATTTCAAGTGTCTTCTCTTCATGTTCACTGATTCTTTATTTTTCCAGTTCCACTCTGCTCCTGATACCTTTCTGGGAATTTTTCATTTCATTTATTGTAGTCTTCAAATCCAGTAGTTCTGTCAGGTTCCTTTTCAAAATTTCTATCTCTTTACATAGACTCTCATATTGCTTATTGATTGTTTTTCTGATATCCTTTAGTTATTTTTCTGTACTTTCCTTCATCTCCTTGAGTATTAAGATTATTCTTTGTTTGGTATATCCACATTCTCATCCTCTTTGTTGGTGTTTTCTGGATGTTTATCCTCTTCCTTTGTATGGATCATCATTTCCTGTTTCTTTGTTTGTCTTGTGTTCTTTTCTTGTGTACTGTACATTAATATTTTAAAACTCTGGGATGTTTGTTTCTTGATTTTATAGCCAGCTGCTGATAAGACTTTTCTTGAGTTTCAGCCCTCCTATCAGGAAGTTCTGCCCAAGGCGAATGCTTTGTGCAGGGCTTTCCCTGCCTTTCTGGGCCTGTGTCTTGTCCTGGGCTTCTGCTTTATTGTTGCTTTGGAGTTCCCCTGTTTATAAGAGTTTGGTTTTCCCCACAGTTTCCCAGGAAACAGACCTCTTCCTCCTGGATGTTTGAAGTCTGCAGGTCTTTGTCCCAGACTGTCTGCCTCTATAGTTTTTCACACTCCTTTTGTTATTTCAAGCTGCTTTTGCCTGGGGGGCAAATTCTGGGAGGAAGGTCACTCCACAGAGGACTTTCCCAAGTCAGTTTTTCCTAACCAAAACATGGCCAGGGACTCACTAAGGGGGTGCCCACAGGCTCCAAAACCCCCTGGGGAAAAGATCAGAAAGGCTAGCAAGAACTCCAACTTTTCACCGAAGCTGAGCTTTCCTGGCCTGCCCAGCAGATGCAGCCCTTTAGCTATCTGTCCCTTGTGGCTCTGAGGAATCTTTACATTTCTACCACCTCAGCACTTGTCAAGAGAGGGTTTAAACAATGGCTGTCACTGTCTTTGTCTGGGGCAGGGTTGAAACAATGGATGCCCTCAGAGCTGACTCCCAGCAATCTAAATTTGCAAAGCAAAAGCTGTGATCAGTGGTCAGTGGTGCCCACCCCTGTTCTTGGGGAAGAGAATTTTTATGTCCTTTTTTGTCACCAGCAAGCTATCCATGGACTGGACTACAAGGCTGCCTGCCACAAGAGTGGGGGATGGACACTGGTAGTTACTATGAGGAGAGAGCAAATTACTGTCCTTTATTGTAGTTTATCAGATTCTTCCTTTTGCTCTTCCCTGGATGCTGTACGGTGTTCTTCTGGCTTCCATAGTTTCAAAATAGTTGTTTCAGACAGCTCCTGCCTGTTTAATAGTTGTTTTGTTGGAGGGACAGAGTCCTACCATCTTCCCTAGAGGTTTAGTCTACATATTTAACTTTTAAAATATTTTATATCCAGTTTCACCCAGGTTTGTAAAATTACAAGTCATTTTAGTAAACATAGTTTGCTGAATTAATACCACATTTTTTATACCATGACATGAAATAAAGTGTTATAGACTCAGAATATTTACCACTCATTCTCAACTTGATAATTGATAATAATACAAACTTCTTTTAGTTCCTCATGCTATTTGCCTGCCACATATAAGACTTAAATCACACACCATTTTCAGACTATCTGCTCAGATAAAGTGTATTCAAGATGATCATGCTAGAGTATGGAGGCTCAGAATTAAAAAGAAATTGAGGGAATAGCTCTCTGAGCTGAGAATAAATGGCTTTGTTGCAGCTGGTGATAGCTATTAAAATGGAAGCAGTGCCTTTGGAATATTGAAGGGCAAGCTTTACATATTTGTTAAGAAGTTTCCAAATAAATTAAAGTTTCAAATGTGTTTAGCAGCTAGCAATACTGAGAACATATATCACTGATTTGAGCTTCTTCCATATTGTATATTGTATAATAAAGTTTTAAAATTTTGTACTGAGATTATTCATATTTTTAACTTGCCCGAGGCAGACGTAGCAAGATTTGGAATGCATTCTCCTTCTGGTTGTGTTATAATCTTTTACTGATACCAACCAGACTGGATTTTTACAAAGCTTCTGTTATTGCATTTCAGAAATTTTAGGTTATGCCATGTTCATTTTTTTTCTTTAATTTATGTGTATTTGCCTTTCACTGTTCATTTAATGAAGACATAAGCCAGCTGGAAGTCCTTAGAGTTTTCTAGTCAGAAAAGCCAGCATCATGGGCAGAGTTGTCTGGAAAGGAATATATCCTTCCGGAACTACTCCAGCATAATTGGAAGGCCTATACATAGTCTGTAATCTAGTATAATAAATTGGAACCTGATCAAATCTATTACTAAACAGCAAGAACCAAGTCATGACAGAGTGAAAGAATAAAAGGCACAGAGCAGGTAACAAAAGGCTGTTTGAGGAAGTATGCATAAAGCAGACACTCTGGCTCCCAACATCCCTACTTATTCCTGAGGTGTGCCTTCTCCTGCTCCCAGTGTAGGCTCTAAACCAATTATTTTGCTCAGGGTTACTGTAATGAGCCAGTGAGGTGACAAAACAGCAGATGGAATGAATAAGCAATTACACAACTTCTTAATAAATTTGTCCCCTCTGCCTCTTGAGGAAGAGGAAATTTAGTCAGGGTAAGATAATGAGTTAAGGTGCAAAATGTTTGCAAACTGGCATCTGCATCAATAGCTCATCCCTTGCCCCATCAATGTACAATGTAGGATTGCTTGATCATATAAAACTCTGTTCTTTCTTCTCCAGTATGAAATAAAAACTTAATTAAAAATATTGTTCTTCATTGTACTCCATTTTGTGATCTAGACACTAAAACATTCTTTTGTTGTTGTTAGTACTAGTATAGATATAGAAAGAACATTAAGTGTTTCACCAATATTAAATCTTAAAGGCTCTTTGTTTAAAACATCAGTGTAAGTATTGCCATTGAAAAAACATACTATATTAAAGATAGTTACCTCTAAAGAAAAGTTGGCTTTCATTATATTATGATGATTTGTCAAAAAATTCACTTCAATAACTAAAATTTATTCTTAACCTTAGGGCTACAGATTTAAATAAATAGAACAGCATTCAATTATATAACGAATTAAGTGTTTTCTGATGTTATTTGTTATAGGTTGTGTGGGAGGAGGCATTTGTTGATAGATCAAAAGGAGTGATATCAGTTCACTGTGTGCTATAAAAGCTGCAGATATTGATATATTGGAAATGTGTTGGATTTTAACCAGCAATAGATGTATAGACCCATTTCCTCACCTGAAAAAATATCCCAAAGCATTACATTTTCTTGTATATACTATAAACTTGTAAAATCAACCATGTTTTATGTGGTTTCAATTCTTCCAATTTCAGTGATAAGTTTTTATTGAGGTCCACATTGTTTCTTGTCATATCTTAACAAGAGTTCACACACAGATGACAAGGCAAGAAAAGAGAAAATTAGCTATGTGCACAATAAAATAGTTGCTGTAAATTGAATCTTAGCTAACTAATAAATAATATATCTAGTTTTTACAACTCTCTCGGTAATCATTAAGGATTTTGATTTTGCCCTCTTATACAATAAAAGAGAAATCAAATGTCGAGATTATTTCTCTGTAATACATTATACCTTTTAAAACTTTTGTCTGCATTGATAAAAATCTGAAGGAAAAAAATCTGGATTTGTCATTTCTCTTAGATATGACAATGCCATTATTTGCCCTGCATATAAAACTAAAGTGTTAGAAGTAAAGCCCTTTTCCTTGGCCCAGGGTTCAGCAGTCTTTAAAGCAAATCTTTCTAGACTTTTTGGCACATATCATATCCAGAACTGGCAAATACTCCTATCTACAAAGGTCAGTGTGCTATGAGGCTAGGAATACTTCCTAATGACTAAGATGGGGAAAAAAAATCAAGCTACAGAAAAAGCATATCAGAATTGAAACAATTTTGTTTGAGGAACAGCTGTGATTCAAATTTTAATTTAGTACAAGGTATACTTTTTATGTGCTGTGTAGACTGACAGGTATAAAAGTAGTGGGCCATGGTTTATGCTCTCAAGAAGTTAAAATCTGTTGGGTAAACAAAACATCTCTCACACTTGATTACAATAGCCATATGTTAAGGACTCCCAAATTATTATCTCCTGCCTGGAAATCCTTCCTGAATATTAGACTCAGCATTCAGTTACCTACTTAACACTTAGGTGTTAAGAGCCCAAATTAATATGTCTTCATATTCCTCCCAAACCTTCTTAACCCTCTGACTTTTCCATACTGGTTAATGGCAGCTTCATCCTTCCAGCTTGCTCAGACAGAGAACTATGAAGTTTTGACTACTCACTTTCTCTCACCACACACCCTGTCCAGCAGCAATCCCTTTGGCATCATTGTCTCTCACCTGGATTATTTTAATAGACACCTTAGTGTTATCATTGCTTCTCCCATTGCCAACCTCTCCCAACAGCCTTTTCTCAACACAGCTCTTAAAGCAGTTAAAGTCATTTAAAAACATCAGATTGATTATGTTACCCTTTTCCTCAAACCCTCTGAAAGCTTCCATATCACTTGAAGTAATGCCCAAAGGGGTTAGGTTATTTTCCATATTGGGGAATTAAAATTTGATGTGTCAAAATAAATTTTATGGTACAATTATATGTAAAGCATGAATAGCCTGCATAGTTTACTACATTGTATTTTTTCCTGTAAAGGTAATTCATGTCTATGGAATCAATGGGAAATATGAAAGAAAAGCCCTAGCTATTTCTTAAGTAACCCTAAAAGTCAGCAGTGTGGTAGAGTTTGTGTGCTATATTCCTCATGTTTCCAATGCAAGGTATTAAAAAATGAAGTCACACAAGTGATTGAGAAAACGTATCACAAAATGATTTCCTTATGGAAGCAATGAAGAAATGGATCTACTAGTATGGCATTGGGACAGATATTGTTAGCTTTGGTCAGCTGAAGAGCATAAATTCTTTTTTAATATTCCTTTATATTTTTATTTATGTATTAATATTTGTGCTATTCCTCTGTTCGTGATACAGTTTATTTAAAAAATATATTCATCTCACTTTCTTTTTCAATACTTTGTTAAAGAAGTGACAGTGATTATGTCACATGATAAACATATATTTTTTTAACATATATTCTTATATTTCTGATGAATCCTAAAAGTTTCATCCAAAAACAGAGACATATTTTATTGATATTATGGTTAAGCATGTTGTTTACTTCTAATCATCAAAAGATCATATTTTATATTCTGTTTTATATTTTTGTAGAACATATGGAAAATCCAAAAATATATAAAAATAAAAATGTTTTCACATTTCCATCACTCCAATAGTAATCAATGTTAATATTTTGATGTATTTTCTTGTAATGTTTTTATATGAATACACACATATTCATATTCTCAGATCATTGAAACTCTGCCATCTGTTCTATTTATTGATCACTGTATTGGATCAAAGTATTGCAGTTAATCCATTCCTGTGGGTGTGGGATCCTTTGCTTGGATTGGATTCAGCTGGGGGGTCTTTGATTGGACTACTTCAGTGAGGCGTGACCCAGGGTGGGTCTCAGCCCTCTTGCTGAAGTCATATAAATGGAGGACTGAAAGCAGAGACACAGAAATAATAAGAGCTGCCATTTTACCCTGCCATGTGAGAGAGGACTCCAGGATTGCCTACAGCCACAGAAAGACAGAGAAACTCCGAAAGGTCGAGAGAGAGGCCAAGGGCTAGATTAAGTGGAGCATTCCTAAGCAGAGCTAAGCCACAGGCCTGGAGAAGAGGGAAGAGATGAGTGGGCCACCAGTATGCCCTGCCATGTGCTTGATCACCCACAGCTGAGCTCTGAGAGAAAGCATCTTTAGATGACATTGCCATGTGCCTGTTCATCCACAGCTGCAACTTGGTGAGACAACATCTCTTGATGATGCCTTGAATTGGATATTTTACAGCCTTGGAACTATAAACTACTACCCTAATAAATTCCCATTATAAAAACCAACACATTTCTGGTATTTTGCATTGGCAACCTTTAGCAAACTAAGACAATCACTTAGGGATTTTCTTATATTTTTTCTTCTTAATAAAGATAATTTTCAATGACTAACATTTCATCATGTGAATGTGCCAGAATTTACTTACCCTTTTTATTATTGCATATTTTGTTTTTCTCAACAAAGGTATGGTGAAGATGTGTGTGTATTCTTTCTCCAAATTTTCAGTTACTTACAATGGATTCTTAGAGGTGAAAATACCAGGTACAAATGTATGTGCATATTTAAAACTCTGGATACATTTTAAAAAATTATTTCTCCTCCAGAAGTGTTAGATAAACCTGTGTTTGAAATAAATAGTGCCTGAGATATTAATTTTTTAATATCTAATTCAATATCTAAAAAGGGGGAGGAAGCATCTTGGCCAATTTTATAAGGGGGAATAATATTTATTTTAATATACCTTTTAGATCTAAGTGAAGTTGAACATTTTCATAGGCTTATTAGCCATCTGTCTTTCCTGTCTTTTAAACTGTTTATGTTTTATTCTTTATTCTAGTGCAGTTTTAGAGCTTCTTTCAATTTGTATGATTTCATTATCAAGGATATTAAGCATTTATTTTAAAGTTGAAATGAATATTTTTTCCATCTTGTTGCTTATCTTTTAAATTTATAATTTTTTAACAAGGAGTAGTTAAATCTGTTGATCTTTTCCTCTGTAATGTCTCCCATTTCATCCCTTGCTTTTAAGATTAATGTGATTTTGTTCAGTCAGAGATCACTTGTATTTGCTTCTCTTTTTAAAAAATAGCCCTAATTTCACATTTTAATTCAAAATTTATTATAAGGTAAAGATTTAAATTATTTTTATGAATTAAAAGTTAGTGTTTTATCTGAGTATTATCTATGGAAAAACACTCATATGCATGTGTGCTTGTTTCTGTGTGTTTCCATTTGCTCTATTCCATTAATATGCCTACTGATGCTCATATTGTTACCATGCCATATTAATTTTAATTCCATAACATGATATATTTTATTACAAGATAGGCCAATATTCTCATTAATTTTCCTTTGATACATTTTAGCATTTTACCTATTTATTCATACAGATGAAATTTAGAATCATTTAATGAACTTTTTAGATATTTTAATTGGAAATTATTTGAAACTTTGCTTGGTTAAGAATTGACATTTTTGTATATCTGTTCAGTCATTAAACATATTTTTATTGAGTACTTACAGTGTACTAGGCATGGGGAACACATTGATTAAAAACATAAAAATAATTTTGTACTGGCCTGACAACCAGCAAGATGGCAGCAGCATAAGGAGCTCCTAGAGTCAGCTCGTGCTACAGAGCAGTTAGTAATTACCCAGAGCTATCTAGAGCACTTGTTTGGGGGCTCCAGGAGACCAGAAGTGCATCCTTGAAAGAATGTAAGGAGGAAACTGCCCACCTGCAGAGAAGATTCCTAAGTAGAGCACTCCATGTCGCAGAGGCCAGTGCCCATCCTCCACTGGAGGCACAAGCCGCCTCTGGAGCTGTTCCATGGCTGGAATTGGAAGCTCCACTTCTCAAAATCGGGGGAGGAAGAGACGATTGGGCACCAGCTTCAGCTACTGATTAGTAAATTCGGCGGGCTAAAGCATAACCCTAAGAACCGCTCAAATTTGAACTTGTCCAAGTCAGAAAGAGGCTGGTAGCCGCCATTTTAACTCCGCCCCTGGCTGGAGGGGAAGCAAATCACAGTGCTGGTGGGGACCAGCTTCTTTCCATCCAGATCAGCTTGCAGCTCTAGCCTAGACTTCAGCCCCACATCTAGTGATGAAGATGTCAGACCCTGCACCAGCCTCTCTGGGTATCTGCAGGTACATTTGGCTGGCAGACTGAATAGTCAGAAGTCTACCAGGGCAGCTGCAGTCATTTTGGATCCCACAGCATAGACTGTGGCCCACACCTGCAGCTCCATCCCCACCCTAGGCAGGGGAAAAGGGGCTTGAAGCTTCATCAGTCTCTCTGGACAACTACAGTCTAGGCCTGCACAACTTGGATTATTACACACAGCTGTGGCTCTGTGGCAAAGGAGAAAGTTGGGAGAAGCTTCATCAGTCCCTGGGGAAATGAGGGCAGCTTGAGCCACCACAGCTTATAGCACCAACTACATCCTTGGCTCCTACTACACAAGCAAGGGAGAAAGGACAAGAAAGCCCTAAGCTAAAGAGAGAAAGTGTACCGGTAAGCCAGATGCAAGACACCAACAAAAAATTACAATCCACACCAAGAAACAGGAAGATATGGCCTAGTTAAAGGAATAAGATAAGCCTCCAGATGACATAAAGGAGTTGAGACAACTAATCTAGATGTTCAAACAAATCTCCTTAACAAATTCAATGAGATGGCTAAAGAGATTAAGGATATTAAGAAGACATTGGATGACCAGAGAAAAGAATTTGAGGGAAGCTGAAGTAGCTCAAGCAACTGGGCTTCCGCCTACCACATGGGAGGTCCCGGATTCAGTTCCCGGTGCCTTCTGGTGAAGGCGAGCTGGTGCGTCGGGCAGGCGCGGCGACCTGATGCAACAAGATGACGCAACAAAAGAGACACAAAGGGGAAAGACAATGAGAGACACAACAAACCATGGAGCTGAAGTAGCTCAGGTGATTGAGCACCTCTCTTCCACATGGAGGTCCCAGGTTCAGTTCCCAGAGCTTCCTAAAGAGAAGATAAGCAGACACAGAGATCACGCAACAAATGGACAAAGAGAGAAGACAGCAGCCTCAAACAATGGGGACGGGGAGGGGAAGATAAATAAATAAAACAAAACCTTAAAAAAAAAAGAATTTGAAAGCATACATAGAAAAATAGCAGGTCTTGTGGGAATGAAAGTCACAACAAATGACTTTCATTTTTAAAATACAGTGGAATCATATAATAGCAGATTTGAGGAGGCAGAAGAAAGGATTGGTGAGCTTGAAGAAATGGCCTCTGAAAATGAACATACAAAAAACAGATGGAGAAAAGAATGGAAAAAATTGGACAAGTTCTCAGAGAACTAAACAACAGCAAGAGACAGGCAAACATATGTGTTACGGGTGTCCCAGAAGGAGAAGTGAAGGGAAAAGAGGCAGAAGGAATATTTGAAGAAATAATGGTAGAAAATGTCCCAACTGTATTGAAGGACATGGATATACATGACCAAGGAGCACAACATACTCCCATCTGAATAAATCCAAATAGACCAACTCCAAGACACACACTAATCAGAATGACAAATGCCAAAGACAAAGAGAGAATTCTGAAAGCAACAAGAGAAAAGCAATGTATAGCATATAAGGGATATCCAATAAGATTAAGGGCCAATTTCTCGTCAGAAACCATGGAGGCAAGAAGACAGTGGTATGTATATTTAAGATACTGCAAGAGAAAAACTTCCTGCCAAGAATCTTATATCCAGCAAGATTGTCTTTCAAAACTGAGGGTGAGTTTAGAATATTTACAGATAAACAGAAACAGAGAGCTTTTAACCAAGAGACCAACTTTGCAGGAAATACTAAAGGCTGTGCTACAGCCTGAAAAGACAAGGCAGGAGAGAGAAGCTTGGAAGAGAGTGTAGAAATGAAGATTCAATCAGTAAAAGTAACTAAAAGTCTCAAAAGAGTGGTGAAAATAAAATATGACAGATAAAACCCAAATATTTAGGAATAAACTTAACCAATGATATAAAGCACTTGTATTCAGAAAACTATAACTCATTATTAAAAGAAATTAAGAAAAGACCTAAATAATTGGAAGAACATTCCATGCTCATGGACTGGAAGACTAAATGTCATTAAGATATCAATTCTACTCAAATTGATATACATATTCAGTGAAATCCTGATAAAAATTCCACCAATATTTTAAAATAAATGGAAAGCACAATTATCAAATTTATTTGGAAGGGTAAAGGGTCCTGAATAGCTGGGAGCATCTTAAAAAGGAAAAGTGAAATTGGAGGACTCTCACTTGCGGACTTTAAATCATATTACCTAGCTACAGTGGTAAAAACAGTATGGTACTGACATAAAGACAAGACACATAGACCAATGAAACCGATGTGATGATTCAGAAACAGACCCTCACATCTAGGGTCAAGAAATTTTTGACAAACCTGTCAAACCCACCCAGCTCAGGCAGAACAGTCCATTCAACAAATGGTGCTGGGAGAACTGGATATCCATAGCCAAAAGAAAGAGGACCCCTATCTCACATCTTATACAAAAATTAACTCAAAATGGAACAAAAACTTAAATATAAAAACAAGAACCATAAAGCTTCTAGAAGAAAATGTAGGAAAATATCTTCAAGACCTGGTGATAGGTGGTGGATTCTTAAAGGAGATAAGAGGAGGACTGAGATGGACTACTGATGTTTAATATATAGAGAAGTTTTAATTAACTTTACTGTGAAAGTATAGAAATGTATAGAGTTGATGGTAACACATTATCTTGAGTAACAGCTGGTTTATAAATGGGAATGTGGATGAACAGGGTAGTCTAGGGATGTAAATGTCAATTGACAGGAAGCTAGAGAATAATCTAGGGACTGAATAGCATAGTAAACCCAGAGGTGGTGGATGAGAATTGTGGTTGATGGTACAGCTGCAAGAGTGTCCTTTGTGAGCTAGAGCAGATGTACATCACTATTGCAGGGTGGTGGGAATGTGGAGAAGGATGGGGAAAATACAACTGGAATGGCCTATGGACTGTGGCTAACAGTAAAAATGTAATATCCATGCATCTATGCCAAAGGTGTAGCGTGTTGATAATAGGCGAGTATGGAAAAAGTGTGCCAAACATATGCTATGGACCTGGCAATAATCTGATGATATTATCTCATAATCTGTAACAAATGTGCCACCACAGTGTGGTGTGTTGATAGATGGGTGTTGTATAGGAATTCTACACATGTGTGTAATTGTTTTGTACGTTTACAACTTCTATCATAAAAGTATATTTAAAAAAAAAATAATAGAGTAGGTTGGGGGAAAAATACACCAAATGTAAGATAAGGGCTACAGTTAGGAGTAAGATTTTGATGATATTGTTTCATAATTTGTAACAAATATCTCAAAACAATGCAAGGTGTTGGTGGTGGGTTGGTTTAGGGTACCCCTATATGATGTTTTGCATGTTTGCTTTGTAAGTTCACAACGTTTACTATACACTTACTGTTTATGTATGTTCACGTATAAATGATATAAAAATAATAATATTAATAGGGTGGGTTGGGGGAAAAATACACCAAATGTAAGATACTTTTATTAGTAATATTTTGAGGATGCTCTTAAATCATTAGTCAAAAATGTTTCATAACAATGTAAGGTATTGGTGGTAGGGTAAGGTATACGAGTCCTGTGTGATGTTATGTATGTTTGTTTTTTAAGTTCACAACTATTACTATACACTTATTGTTTATGTATGTTTATGTATGACTGATGTACTTCAATAAATGAAAAAAAAGAAAAAGAAAAAATTAATTCTGTGCTCATGAAGCTTTCAGTCTTGTGAGGAATATCATTCAACTTACCCAGACATTTATAATGCTAATTTGCCATTTATTCTTATTTATTGATATCTCACATTGCATAATAAGTCCATTTTTTTGCCTTTATAGTGTAAGCTATAGTGTAAGTGATAGCAATTATAAGCTTTCTTTTTTCAATTTACTTTTGTACAATAATTACTATTTCAAAGTTTTTCCATTATTTCCTGTCTTTTGGCATAATATTATTTAGTTTAATCTCATGTACTTGTTTGAAGATATTTATCTTTACTTTCAATTTGTTGCTTTTTCAAAAATGTGCACTTAGCCTGGAAATTGGGATTTTGCCACAATTTTGTTTATTCTATTAATCATGTTCCTGGCAGACCATGCTCACTTTTGTGCTCTTTTTATGAATTTCCACACTGTTGTTAATTTACCCTCATTTTGTAGAACATATTTTATTAGCTGCCATGTAGTGTGTTCCCTTATCCAGTTTTGAACCAGGTAAGAAATATTTAGATTGAGTTTGCTTGCAGAGTGGGTATGTGGTTACTTTGGAAAGATGCTTTTATGACATTAATTTTTGCATTCATCTCACCGTTGTGACTTTAAAGAAGCAAAATTATTTTGTCTTCCGTATTCAGGAAGATGGTGAGTCTTTGTGGGTTGGGGCTGGATACTCTTGACTCTGGGATTACTTAATGTTTTCTGAGTTTCATAGCCAAAGTGAAAAATTTAGATGTAGAGACTACAACCTCCCAGCAGAGTTGTTTAGGGATCTCGTTCCACTGAAAGAGGCAGAATCTATGAACTCAGGAGGCTGTAGCCATATTCCAAAGGAGAGAATGGATGGTGGACTTTTTTTGTAGATAAGTGCTATGAGTATACTGACTTTATTTAATCTCCCATGTTTATCTGTTTTATTAATGTTATAAAAAATTTATGTAATCTTTCATTGGGAATTGGTGGTTTTCTTCCCAGTTAAAATGAATCTGTGTATTATTCTCTTTTGAGAAATACTGGTCTGAAGGGTTCCAAGGAACACAGTTAGAAAATCACATGTCTAGTAGGTCTTTTCTCCATCAGGTGGGATATTCTTCTAATTATACCATTTGATTGTTGACATTCTGAAACAAGGGATGTGGCACAGTACTTTACTTTAAGGTTTTCCCTCTTTCTGATTTTAATGGCCACTGCACATCCTGTCCCTCCACTTCCACTCTGGTCCTTGTAGAATCCCAATAGCTCTAGAAAAGTGAGTGTGTGAAGCTGAGCAGGAGAAGAAAGTGAAAAAGAGAAGAAGCACAGGAGCAGTGGTGAGGTTACTTCCACATTTCCTGATTAACACATATAGCTGGGGAATGTGTCAACAAACAAAAACAGAAAAACAAACAACAGAAAACAACTTTGTTCATAGGAATAAATTTTTCTGGCAATTAGAATTAGAATTTCTTCCCTTCATGTGGTGGCACATGATTCAATACACTTATTTATATACTGAATTTTCAATTTGTTTTATTGACAATGTAGAGCTCTCTCTCTTTCTCTCTCTCTCTCTCTATATATAAGTGTGTGTAAGCATAAATTACCTATAGGTATCTGTTTACATACTGATGCATATATGCACAAGTAAATATGTTTTATATTGAATAGATACATATTTTTAAAGGAAAGAGCAAATATTGGCTGTCGCCAGTAAAATGTGATGTCACAATTCTACTTCTATTTAAAAATGAAATTATTTATGCAAATTACTCAGAAAAAGTACAGAAAAGCTCTGACATTTTTGAGTGTGGGAAAAACAAAATTCCTAGGAAGAAAACATATTCTACCGGTCTGAAAACTTGAGAAAAATGAGGTGGAGGCATGAATGATAAAAAAAAAACAACAGAAACATAGATGAAGGCAATATTTAAATTCTATAAAATTCTTGAAATGTTTCAAAAACATTCCAAAGATAATAATATCTACCTGAAGATAGACTTGTCCTTGAATTCATTCTCTACAAGTTTCAACTTGGTCTTTGGAGATTTTTTTTTTTTCTTTTAAAAATGGAGATATACAAACTAATGTAATGGGAATCAACAATAACTCAAAAGTTACTTCAACAATAGACAATTAAGGAGCACTTGTGACATGCATGGTATATTTCTACAAGTCAGCGACACAAATATGAAGATATGGTATTAGCATTCACAAATCTTACAATTTAGTTGGGAAAACTAATGCATATGGAAGGACATCAAATTGCTCAAATCACTGTAGCTGGAACAGATTATTCCTTGGGGGTAGAGAACTTTTACTCTCTTTTAACTCCAGCTTTGATCAGGCTGTGCTGAATATTTATACAAAAGTAACAAATAAAGTAATCCCCTTTCATGCTTCTCTCTGGTTTTCTTCTTCTACTGAGTCATTCTTTAACCTAAAATTTCCTTTCTACTTATTGCCATCATTTTTATTGCTTTGAAGTTTCTGCAGCCTCTCTTTCTTTATCTGGCCCACATATGTCAATTTTAGGTTTCCTTTAAATATCTTGCCCTCTAAACTGACTTTTTATATTTGTCTATATGTTCTGTATGTGCTTTAACTTTAAAGGTTTTAAACATGTAATTTTACTTGCTGTCTTAGTTTCCTAGCTGCTAAAACAAATGCCATATAATTGGTTGGCCTAAAAAATAGGAATTTATTGTGTCATGGAGTTGAGGCCAGGAAAAGTCCAAAATTGAGGTGCCAGCAAGGTGCTGCTTTCTCTCTGAAGACTGTGGCATTCTGGAGCTGGCTGCCAGCCGCCCTTGATTCTTGGCTTTTCTGTTGCAACAGTAGTTCATTTGTTGATGCCGCCTTCTCTTCCTGGGTTCTGTTGACTTTGGCTTCTTCCCATGGCTGTCTCTCTGTGGCCTACTCGAAAAGACATTCAGTCATAAGAATAAGATCCATCCCGATTTAACTGGTCACACCTTAACTAAAAATAACCTCACCAAAAGGTCTTCTTTACAATGGGTTCACACCCACACAAATGGATTTTAAGTTTAAGAACAAGTTTTTCTGAGGAACATAATTCAATTGGCTACACTTGCATTTCTTACATTTTTCCCTTCATTTTTGTTTCCCCATATATTTAAAAGTTTTCGAAAGCCCACTGAGTATTCTTCATTTTTGTATGATCACTTCATTTATACCTTTTCATAAACAATTCATTCTTCTTC
>JAQZBX010051548.1:0-19348 GCA_029593785.1 Cabassous unicinctus | reverse complement strand
TGCCCTCACAAGGAGGCCTCGGGACGCGAACCTGGGCCTCCCATATGGTAAACGGGGGCTCCATCCACTGAGCCACACCCGCCTCCCCAGATTGAGATTTGAACATCTCTTTTGTGAGGGACATGAGTCAAGCCTACCAACAAGCTACAGATGTTTTCACTTTCCCTGCTCTTGCTCGCCGGAGGCAGTTATTAAGAGATGAAGCCTCCCCAATCACAGCTGTTGTCCTAGAATGCTGCCCAAGGCAGAAACCAGAAGGCAAATGGGCATTACTGAAAAGCCAGGGAAGCCTCATGTCCCTCCAGCATCGATGGTGGTGACTCTGACCTGGTGCTCCTTTTCTTACTACTCAGAGAACCAGGCTGCTGCTGGTTGCCGGATCAAATAAAAGCCCAAGGCCACCGCCTGCCGTCAGAACGAGTTACTGCTTTGCTGGTCCTTTGGATCTCGCTTCATGTTAAAAGGGAATCAAGGTTCTGCCAGTTTGGGACTGCATGGATGTCCGCAGATGCTTGGGTTTAGTGCCATGTGTGGTTTTACCTCAGTCACCTGCTGTTAGGGAAGTGTTATGGAGACAGGCCCTCCCTCAGAGGGAAAATCCACAATATTTTGCAAAATCTAAGAAAGGGAAAGACTTACAGGTATTTGGATGGCAATGAATTGTACATGTGCCAGTCCTAAAGGAGCACCGTGATTGCTCTCCCTTGACTTGATTTTGACAGAACAGGCAGCAGTTGTTTTCTGACAGAGCTTCTTTGTGTGTTTTTTAAAAAGGCAAAGAAAAGGACGTTATTCCATCCATATTGGTTGGCTCAGGAAATTCCCCTTGGAATCAGAGGTGGGGGGATGAAGGAGGAGGGTAGAGTGGTATACAGAAGGTGGTTACATAATCCCTGGAACACCATGTTCATCTGTTAGAGTAAGATCACTCCAGAACATCTGGGAATGGCAAGGATCACACAACTCCACTGATTTTTTTTCAAAGAAGAGACAAGAGAAGCCCAGAGCAGGGAGTAATTTGTCAAGGGATGCACAGAGACAGAAGGGCTTGTGGCACAGTCCAGAACTCTTCTAGCTCTAGACCTGCCCTGCCGAGTGTTCTCAGGGTGACCTTGAAGCAGGGTCTTAGAGAACTAAGAAAAGGCTTTTGCATCACCTGTGGTTTCCCAGAGGTGGCTTGCAGTCGGCAGTAGAAGGAAGGAAACGAGCATTTCTTGGAGCCCTGCAATGTGCCAAGCCCTGGGCACCACACCTTACCAGGGATAGCTCACAAGGGCCTCCTGACAAGTCCTTGAAGTAACGTGCAGCTATCACGCCCATTTTGGTGCTTAGGAAACAGCTGACCTCTAGAGAGGCAGACCATTTTGGTTAGTTTCCAGCAGAGCTGGTGCTCTTCCCCCATCACCTGCCACTTCTGCCCTGCAGCGTGAGTAAGAGGCAGGATCAGAGGAGTCAGCAAGGGCTTTGGAATCAGGAAGAGCTGGGTTCCAGGCAGGACTCTGACCTCGGGCCACTCACCCGCCTCGCTGTACCCTCAGCAAGGCTGACTCGTGGCTGGTGTGGTGGACTGAATCATGTAGCCCTGAAGGACACATTCTTAATCTACATCCTCATTCCTTTGGGTTTGAATTTATTCGTAAATAGGACCTTTTGAGGATGCTACTATTAGTGAAGATATGGCCGACTGAATCAGGGAGGGTCTTACTGGAAGATTTATAAAGAGAAGAAACCAGAAGCCGGAAGTCAGAGAAAGCCTCAGGAGGAAGCAAGGAGTGGAAGTCAGTGGAAACTGAAGAGCAGACACAAGGAGAGAGCTCACCATGTGGCGGGAGGCGGAGACGCACACCGAGGATCCCCGAGGACTGCAGCAAGCTGGAGCCAGAACGCTAAGCTGGGGGGAAAGCATGGCCTGGCTGATACCTCGGTTTTGCGCTTCTAGCCTCTGAAACCATGAACTAAAAAATTCCTGTTGTTACGCCAACCCAGCGTGTGGTATTTGTCATGGCACCCTGGCAAAGTAAGGCAGATGGCAAATAGTTTTAGTCCTGGGGAGCATCCGCCGAGAGAGGCATGGAGAAGGGATTCTGAGGCCACATTAGGTCCTGGAGAAAAAGATAGTTAGCAAAGCCTGCCTGGTGGGGTTGAGAAGTGGAGGCTCCTACACCACCCAGGGGCATCAGTGGACTGGCCCCCAGGACTGGACTGGATTTGCATCCTTTGTGCACTTGTGTGCCCAGGGCATGGCAGGGCTCGGGAGACCAAGCACTTTCTCTCTCACCCTGGGTCTCTGCTCAACTTCTGTACCATCTGTCCCTCATGGAAGATGATCATCCAGGAAACTAGTAGAGGAAGAAAGTCATTGCATGTGTCACTGAAGGGGTCATCCATTTACACATTCCAGAAAATAAACACAGTGGTGGCCACGGTGGCAAGGAGGGGACTCTTTTTCTCCCGCTGCTCTTCTCAATGGTGCAGGAGATTCCAGCAAATTGGAATCTCACCATTCCCAGACTCCTTGCCTTTCGTCACCTCTCTATTTCTCTCCAGTTTGTTTTCACCTACCCTGACTGTTGGTTTTTTCCTTTTTGAAACTTCTTAAGGCCATTGTAATATCGTCTTCCCTGAAGTCACGACTCTTTGCATCTGACAATCAGCCATATCCTCCCACATGACAGTTTTTGTCTTTGTGGTTATTTCAGGCTTCCTCCATATGGATTTATACAAATGGTGTAGCAGGAGGAACGTTGGACTCAGATCTGGCGAAGAGTCTTACCCTGGTTGCATGAGCTTTACAACCTGGGGCATGTTTCATAAACTCTGTGAGCTGGGGCTTCCTCACCTATGAATGGCGTGATAAATATATACCATTCTAGGTTTTGCAGATGATGAAGGAAAATCATGGATGCAAGAAGCCTTGACTATTGCCTGGCACAGAGTAAGTGTTCAAAAATGCTCTTTAGTAACAACATAAAGAACATGTCTGTATTACAGGGTGATTTCATAGCACCTTGAAAATTGAAAACAACAACAAAAACATGGTAAAGAAAATCATTATAGGGCCAGATTGACACTGGAGACCTGTGGAATAGTAAACAATCAGGTAAAGAAGATCAGACAAGATACTAGTGGGACTGTGCAACCCGTGAAGTCACACAGCATGTGATTGGGTGAGAAGAACACAGAATTCAGCGTCAGAAAATCCAGATTCTGTGTCTGGGACTTGAAGGTGAGACTGACAAGATGTTATCCGATTTACCCTTGGTTTCGGTGCCTGGAAAATGGGGATAATAACACCTACCTCAGAGAGGTTTGAACTAATTAAATGAGATAATACATGTTCAGTGTCTCAAACAGAGTAAGCATTCAGTAAATTAAAGTTGCAGTTGTTGCTAGTTTTCCATGCTCTCTGGGGGAAGATTATATTAGTTAAAATATGTTTTGCCCATAAGGGAGTGTTTGGCATGCAGTAGATGGCTATGTGTGGATTAGCTATTGTTATTTATTGAGCATTTATAATATGCAATGGTATGGGAAGAGCTTTGCATGGATTATCTGAAACCTACAACTCTGCATTCTCACCTGATTTATGATAAGCTTCCATGTGGGTAAGAAAGAATTAGTTACAGCTGGAGTGTGGGGAAGTATGCAGAACCCGCAGCCCATCTTATCTACACAGTGTTCAGAAATAGCTCTTTAACTGGATGATATCATTACTCAAATGCTTGGAAAAAATCCCTTTCAAACAGCACATACACAGAAACACAAGCTTAAGCACAATTTGCATAACCTCCTCTTAAAATTTGGGGGCAGGGTTATTAAAATCTAGGGATACCCTTGAAAGTCTGTCGGCCATGGGAACAACATCAGCCAAGTGTCTCTTGGAAGAAAAATTCTTGTAAATCTCTATTTTGGGGGACTTGAAAATCACATTTCCCTTTTAGTGCATGGTCAGTTTCTTCATCTGTGAAAAGCCAGCCTCCAAGGTTTGTTGGGAGGAGGAAATGAGATCCTCTGTGTAAAGACGGCTTCACGCAGTCCCTGGCCATTGACGCGCTGCCCACTGTCACCCTGGAAACATCGGCTCACTTGCCATTGCCCTGTGAGGTCGGGATTTCCTTGGCAGTCAGTGCCCAGGCACATTCCAGCCCAGCCGCTCGGCCAATTCCCCAGAAAGGGTAAGAGAAGGGACAATTCAAACTTTGGGTTAACTGTGGGCAACTGGATGAGCATCCCTTGCCAAGATTGTCTGGGAACTTGGTTGACCAGAATCCCACCTCTGCAGGGTGCAAAGGGGCCTGGGCGAGCGAATTGTGGAGTTCAGTCCTTCCCCCGCTGTGGGCTGAGTTCATGCCCCTGAGAGCATGTGAGACCTCAGAGGATGATGCCACCACAAAGCACAATGATGCCACCACATCCCGTAAACAACCCGCAGAGAGTGCCTCCACAAGTAGTTAGGAGATGAGAACTGTAATTAGATTACAGTGGCCAGGCATAAGAAATAATAGCTGCTTTCCACACAGGGCTGCTGCCGGCTTGGCTTTGTGTTAATGATTCAGCAGCTTTCTAGTCTCAGCGGGGAAAATGCTACTTGGAGTCCACTGGGATTTAATTCCTAGGGCTGCATCCTGGATCCCAGCACCCTGGCCAGGTGCACAGAGAAGGCCAAGACCCCAACGGCAGAACCCACCTGGCAATAACTACAGTAGCCATGGCCATTTACTGAGCTCATTCTAGGTGTTTTCTCATTTATTACTCTCAGCAGTCCTAGGAGATAGGTGACATTATCATCCCATTTTAGAGATGAAAAAACCTGAGGCTCAGAGATGTTAATCAGCTGGCTTGAGGTCACACAGCTTATGAGTGGTCCAAAACAATTAGAAGCCAATTCAGTTTGCTTCAAGGCCTGCCAGCATAACCCCTGTCTGCTGACTCCCAGGGTGAAGTGTCTCCAAAAGAGAAGGGAAGGATGTCTGAGAAGAGCTGCTGAAAATTCAGTGTTATTTTTTGAGCCCACGATCCATCCAGGAGAGTGAGCCCTCGGGTAAGGGACAGGGAAACAAGAGTTAAGGAGAAAAATCCCTGCCCTTGTTTGCTTGTGTTCTAGTTTCTTTTTTAAACGATACTACTGGGAAGGACTACAAGACTTTCTTTCTCCTTATTAAAAACAGAAAATCTGTTTAGGCAGCAGCTTCAGCACAGAGGCAGATAGATATACTATGGGCAGGGCGCTAAAAGAGGCCAACATCGACGAAGGTGGGCTTCGTTGTCCTGTCAACAGGCTTGCGGGTCCCTAATGAAACACGGTGCCTCGCTCAGGATCAGAAAAATAACAAATAGCAATTTTCTTTCCCACCTGAAACTGAGAGAGTGTTTCCTTAATGGGAAGAAAAGAATTGCCCTCTCCCTCCCTCCCTTCCTTCCCTCCCTCACTCCCTCCATCTCCTGCCTCCTCTCTCCCTTCCCTTCTTCCTTTCCAGCTTGTCATGAAGATTCTGGTGTGCAGTCAAAGGGTCTGTGATTCTGAGGGAGGATAGACTTTACCACACTTTTACTTTTTAGGGAAAAGGGCATGAATCTGCTTCACAGGAGATGGCTTTACTTAAAAATCTATAGATAACAAAATGTGTATACGATGTGATCTGCCTGTAACACTAAGCCTACTTCTCACCTTTGGTGTGATCCTGAACATATTTCACTGAGACCACGTCAAAAGCACTTTGAGGATGCTCAATAAATGATTGCTGAATGAATGAATGAATGAATGAATGAATATTAGAACAATAAGAACCACAGAGTCAAGGTTATCCCTGCTGCCCCGGTATTTGCTCTTGGGGCTAGGAGTAAGTGCCACTTATAAAATTGGTGGCAATAAGAAAAGGCTTAGGTCTTCTCACAATATTTAACATATGTCCTCTGTTTAAATATGCATTTTAGCTAGCTCTGGAAATTGCTTGGTTAGCTTTGAAGAACGGTTAGATTTTGCAGAATTTTTGGGGTCCCTTCTTATGCTGCCGAGTGTGCTCTTTCTCCTGGCTGTTTACATAATAAATAATTCCTAGGTAATTTTTGCCCCCTCTTAGGGGACATTTGGCAAGGTCTGAAGAGATTTTTGGTTGCCACAACTGGTGCGGCACTACTGGCATATAACGAGTAGAGGCAAGAGATGCTGCTAATCATCCTACAATGAACAGCTGTGATGGTTTGAAACTATATGGACCCCAGAAAAGTATGTTCTTAAAGCTAATCCACTCCTGTAGGGGTAAATCTATTGTAAGTAGGGCTTTTGATTAGGTTACTTCAGTGAAGGCATGACCCAGGGTGGGTCTTAATCCTCTCACTGGAGTCCTTTATAAATGGGGTGAAGAGATAGAGAGAGAGACAGAGAGAGTGAGAGCAAGAATGAGAGAGAACGAGCCACAGAAGCAAGAAGCTGAAAGCAACAAAACCCAGAGAGAAGGGGGAGATGAGCAGACGCCGACATGTGTCTCACCATGTGACAGAGGAGTCCAGGATCACTGGCAGTGGTCCTCAGGGAGAAAGCATCGCCTGATGATGCCTTGATTTTAGACATTTTTCTCAGCCTCAAAACTGTAAGCTTGTAAACGGATAAATTCCCATTGTTCAAAGCCAACCCATTTCATGGCATCTGCATTTTGGCAGCCTAGCAAACTAGAACAACGGGTAGTACCCCACCCCCAACAAAAATTTATTCTGCCCCAAATCTCAACAATATAAAGGTTGAGAAACTGAGTTGCTATGCAATGAGAGGTTCCTGCTGAAAAAGAGGGGAAATGTGAATGTCAAATTTAGACTATCCCCCATCTTTTGTACTTCTTCACCAATTCCAAAAGGCCCATGAAATTCTGTGGGATATCTGTGCCCAGAACTGAAAGAGAACCCATAGGGAAATTAGAGCAAAGATAAATAATAATAATAATAACAGTAATGTCTCACATTTGTGTCTCACTTTACTGTTTACCAAGTGTGCTTCCATACATTAGCTCAACTGAAGCTGTGCTGGGGAAGGAAGTTGGAGAGATTTCCCTAAGAATATTTCCCATTTTATGCCTTTCCAGAATTAACGGTTTAAAACAAATTAGAAATAGATTAAACGAGGTACCTTTGGTCAAACAGAAAAGCAATTACATGATAGGAAATTGTAATAATCCATCACAGGCTTCTAGTTCCGAATCCCAAAGCTGGTTGCAGTTTCTCCCAGCATCTGCCACCGAATATACAACCACAGGGAGAGATTGTGCTTCATCTTTGAGATGCCAAGATAAGAGCCGTCACCATGGAGAAGGTGATAGGAGAGGGGATCCAGGTTTCCTAGCAATAATTCGGGAGGACCTACCGATTGTTGAGTGCCCATGTATTGGTCTGTGCCTAGCCTTCCATGCATATGTGCTAGCATTTCATTTCTGTGTGCTATGTTTTCATAAGGTATGGATTATCCTTCACCCTGATTTGATGGATAAGGAAAATGAGAAGTTTTCTAGAGCACAGAGGGAAGGGCAGCTGCTGAGTCAGGATTTGAACCCTGGTCTGTGTGCCTGTCAATGTTGGCATTTTCTATGACATCAGTTGAGACCTGTGAAAGTGTGATATTTGGTACACAGAGGTCACCGAATAAACACTCATTTATATTATCATTTACCAGAAGAAAATTAAAGAAAAAAAATCTCATCTACTGATAGCACAAACACACTTCCCTTCTATGTTAAGCGAGTAGTATGGCTTCTGTTCTTATTCAGCACTAAGACACCAAGCTGATTTAATAGCTAGGTCCCTTAAAATAAATTCTTTATTTGCTCTCATTTTTACATATATGGAAACTCTGTGAACAATGAGGATGCAAATTTTTAACTTGTGTATACAATTCTAAATATTGTCACAGCACCCCTTCTGTACCTTGGATGTACTCATTTTGTATTTTTTAACTTTTATTCAGAGATAATTGTAGAGTCATATGCCACTGTAGGGAATAATACAGAGAGCTCCTGAATACGCTTAGCCCAGTTTTCCCCAGTAGTAACATCTTGCATAACTGTAGTGCAATGTCACAACCAGGGAATTGAAATTGATTCAGTCCATCCATCTACCCACATTCACCTGTGTGTGTGTGTTTAATTCTGTGCAATTTAATCACATGTGCACTCTGATTTTATGTCTTGCTAATACTCTACCTAACTTCCGTATAAATCAAGTAACACAAAGCAATAACAAGGCCGGTTTCTTATGTAGATAATAGTAGTTCAATTGATTCACTGAGGATCTTCTCTGTGCCAGGCACTTTTATGAGAAAAAAAAAATAGACACAAAGAGAAAGGAAGGATGGCCCCTGTCCTCATGGACCACGTGACTTCATGGGGAAGGCAAGAGGGCAGATGTTACCGGACCAAGTGACTACAAAATGAAAGAAACGTTTCAATTAGTGGCAAAAATAATCAAGGTGAATAAAGTTATATATTTTGGTGGTTATTATATTGGCCTTGATCCCAAACTTCCTTACGCCTTGAAAATTATGCATGTCTTCATGTATTAATAGCACTGATGTAACATATGTTCAACATTTTAAATATTAGCTCTAATGATCTACCAATATAGTGTCTGTGTAACTTTTCCCATTTAAACAGTTCAATTCAATATGTTGAAACATAAAAATAAATCAATTCCAGATTTGATTTATTCATGCACAGACTCTCCCATTTCTTTATTATAAGATGATTTAGAATTCCACTAAAATACATATATCTGTCTGCACTTGATTAAACAAAAATGCTTGTCAGATGAAGGGGGCATAGTTGGCATATTGAAAGGAGCTCCTTAAGCTTTTATAAATAATAATAAAGAGAACCGCATTCCATACCCATTAAAAGCTTCTATTTGGAGAAGCCAAGAGGAAACGTGTTTTATAACTGAGTAGAATCGAGTCTGCATGCTCTACACACTCAATTTCCCATTTTGGGGGGAGTTATGGACTTGAGTGTGTGTGTGTGTGTGTGTATTAAATCACCTCATCTACAACTGAATCCAAATGCTCTGTCTAGCCCACATCCTGAAGTGTGTTTCCCAACTCAGTGTTCAAAAGCCATGTGAAAATTCTGGAAGATATTGATGCAAGAACAGTAAGACAAGTCTGTCTGTGTCTTTATGCCATCCCCATTATTATTAGAGAGTAGAAGCTAACACCATCGTGTTTTGACTGTGCAGACCCTGATGTCGATGAAGGGAAAGCTCCTCAGCCAGAAGTACAGCACACACTGCTGAGCCAGCCTGGGCTACAGCATCCCCTATAGAGTTCCTGCTTGTGCAGGGCACAGTACGCAGTGTTGTAGGGAATTACACAGAAGAGGAAAAACTCTTTCAAACCAGGAAGCATTCTTTACCACCCACTATGTATAAGAACAATGCTAAGTTCTGGAGATACAAACAGCTCTGAGAAATCATATCTACCTTTGAGAAGTTTACAGTCCAAATGAAAAGCCACGGATTAGAAACATTTCAAAGGTGATGTGAGATGTAAGAATGACATCATACTTGATGTAAAAAAAAATGTGGTCTAAGCTAGAAACACTATAAAAATACAAAAAAGAAGAGGAAATGAGAGTCAAGTCAAGAAGGGATTCTTGGTGGAGTGTGAGTTCAGCACTGAAGCTTAGTTAGATTTGGAGAGTTGGAAGCAAAGGGCAAAAGGCAGAGGCAGGAGGAGCTTGGTGCCAGATGCCGGATGCTTTGACCAGAAGAGGCCATAGATTTCCATGCTTGAGTCACACAAGCAGAGATTTGATTCCTGGCCTCTCACTTATAAGTGATGAGTTTGAGAAGGTTCCTTAACTTCCCTGACCTCCAGTTTCATTTGTGAGTGGGGATAAGAACACTCTATGTGACAGGGCTGTGGCAAGGGTTACTCGTGTCCATACCTGTTAAAGCCCTTTACACATTCAAACGTTTGAGGAAGAGAGTCATGCTGGGGTGGGGGTGGAGGAGTAGGGAGATGAGATAGAAGAACCGAATGAAAGAATAACAGAAGGATGAGTAGAGTTCAGGGGTGATCCTGAAGCTGGACAGAGGAGTTAAGCTTCTTCTCTAAGCTTGAAGGGACTTCTGAGCTAACGAAATCAAAAATTTATTCACAATCAACAAAACACAGTGCTAATCCTCACAACAACCCTTTGAGGTTGATACTATCCCTGCTCCACAGATAAGAAAAAGGAGACAAAGCGGAGTTAAGTGACCCGTTGGCAGTCACATAACTCGTCAGGGGCAGGGGCAGGATTTGAATGGTGGTGGTCTACCTTTGGTGTGTGTGCTCCTAAACGTTACACTCTAAAGCCACTGGTAATGGCTCACTGAGATTGAAGGGGTCAGGGAAACCTTCCAGGAGACACTGGGGAGAAGATGGATGGAGGTGGGGCATGAGGGTGTTCCAGGGGGAGGAGGTGATGAGGGTTAAGGACCAGAAGCACCCACCAGCCAGCCTGCCCAGAGCAAGGAACAAGCACATGGGCAAGCCCCTTCTTCTCCTTTGTTTTTCATTCAGGCTCAATTACCCTTTCTTGTTGGAACACCTTTCTCATTCTCATTCCTCTCCCTCAGTCAGAGCTCCTTCCAATATTCACCTCCTTTAGACGCAGTGAAATGGAGATGGAACTCCATCTGCTCCAGTCTTATCTTCGTTTACCAACTGCATTTAACAAACACCTCTGGGGATGGGTTGCAGTGCTTATCTTCTTAAAGCTTACTATGTGAGCTATTAAAATAATAGCCATTTACAGATCCTTGCAATATGTATGGAACTGCACTGAGAACCTATTTATCTCATTTATTGCTCACAAAGACCACCAAGGAAGGCACTGTCTCCAATTTAGAGAGGAGGAAATGAAGGCTCAGAAAGGCTACCTAGCATCTGCAGTGCCACATGGCAAGTAAGTACAGCAGCATGGATGGGGACCCTGGTCTACTAACACCAAAGCCATGTCCTTACCCACTAATGTATACTTAAGCTTTTCTCCACATTAAAAGGCTGAGGATATAGTATTGAGGAAAGACAAAAATGCAGAAACAAAAGTGAATAAACAAAAACCTCATGAAATCCAGCATACCTGCATTTTCCTATCATACTCTTCAGAAATGCTTGCATTCAATTAAATTAAATTTGGAGATACATCATGAAGACAAAAGTCACAAGAAAACAGAATTGTAGTAGGGAGAATTCTAACATGGCACTCCCAGGTTTCCAGCCCCTGGTTATGCAATCAAATACTAACCTAGGCGCTTCCTGCTAAGGGCTTTTGAAGATGTAATTGAAGTCCCAAATCAGGCGACCATAAGAGATGGAGATTATCCTAGTGGGCTTGAGACAGTCACACCAGCACTTTAAAAGCAGAGCGTTTTCTCCAGTTGTAGGAAAGGAAGTTAGAGAGACTGGATGTGTGAGAGGAATTCAAGGTGAGGGAGGTCCTCCGTTGAGGAGATGGAGGGAGCCACATGGCAAGAAATGCAGGCAGCCTCTCAGAGCTCAGGGCTTTCCCCAGTCAATCTCCAGAAGCCAAAACCACAAGAAACTGAGCTTGGAAGTGAATTCTTCCCCCAGAAACTCTAGATAAAAGCCCAGCCCAGCTGACATCTTGACTTTGGTCTTCTGAGACCCTAAGAAGAGAATGCAGCGAGACCACCCAGACTTTTGGCCTAAAAACCAGTGAAATAATAAATGGGCATTATATTAAACCACTACGTTTTGGTGAGTTGTTACACAGCAATAACAATCTAATACAAGAATGTCACTGCAATTAATGTGAATTATTGAAATGTACTCTATTCTTCATTTTAATAAGATGTGTACCTCCCAGTTCTGCAAACTTGAGAGCTGGGGGAATCACTTCCACATTTAATAGCATCATTTAAACCACCCAGAGACACAGGAAATGGAAGCCCATTTATAAATGAAGATTTACAAAAATATGCAGAACTGACTGATTTTCTAGGCAAGTATATATCTTTAAAAAAAATAAAACTCACGTATGATTTTGAATATTGCTCATCAACATTTTTATTCTATATAGACAGAAGACAATCAAGTACAATAGTTGATGAGATCTGGGTCTCAAATATGTGGATATAGCATGTTCTCACATAATAATGGTTTTAATCTGTTGGGAAAAAAAGCAATGCCCAGAAGGAGTCAAAAAGTAGTCAAAATTTTAAAAGGTCCCAATTCAATTTCCATCAGCCCCAAAAAGAAGTCTATTCAATCTCTCTGAGCATGAGTGTAAGAGATGGGGGGCAGTAAATACAACCATGCCTGTAGGAAGAAGGGAAGTAGCAGGCACTGCCAGCAGCTGCTCCCTTGTTAACCAGCTAGAAGCTTTGCCTCCTCATTGACCATGAAGCCTCCTCACAAGATGGCTGCAGGGACAACCCAGTGCTATTCTGCAAAGCACTTAGAACAACGACAAGCATTGGCAGATACTCAGTAAATGTTCATTCCTACTCCTCCAGACTACCTGCCTGTTGGTGGGAATGCTGCTTCCCAATGCCGGATGTTTCTTCCCTATGATGCAAGCTTAATTGATTTAAGTCTCCTGGTCTCTTGACGTCCCCTCAACACACGATCTCCTGAGGAGGTGGAGGGGTGGACCTGATTGATAAACTTGGGAAGACTAATTGGACATACTCAGCTCAGTAACTCTGTTCTTCCTCCAGGAAGAACATGGCTCCCATGGGAGGAGGTTTGCACCACCCAGCTTGGCCTGTGCCCATGTCTCAGGTTCAGAAGGAGGAAGCCCACTCAGCAAGGAGAACGCATGCCGAGCCCTCCAACCCAGCCTCTCATGAGCAAAAGTGAAATTTCTGTCTAATCTCTAAGCCATTTGTTTTTCTACCTGTCTAGAACCAAAGTGGGGAAACAGGGTGCTACTTTTTGGAATTCCTATGTAGTATCAACAACACCCCCAAGAAACTATAACTCATCCCACTTCCTATTTGAGGCACAGGACTGAGCTACCAAACAGCCCCTCTGACCCTAGGATAGGTTCTTGGGTGGATGGCCCTTCTTATTTACAAATCACTCTGGTAAATTACATTTATGTAGTTTTTCAACCCAATGAACTCATCCAACCTGGGAGTTCTCTGTCCTGGAGATAAATGAGAAGTAAAGTTAAATAAATGCTTATGGGGTCCAGAAGATAATAATATGTCACCTTAGATGATCTATTACAAAAGCAACAATTGTATTTATCTCCAAATATATTCCTGCATGGAAAAGTGCACTTGTAGATAACTGTACAGCTGGAAGGTGTCACACTGGCAGACTTCCTGCCTTAATACTAATATTACGTTTTTCCCCAACACTATGAACTAACCTAATTTCAACTATGAACTAACATAGCTTAAAAATGTACACCATGGCGAAGTTAAAAAAAAATACAAAAAAACCCTAAAAACCTTGTTTGGGAATGAGGACACCTGAAGCTAGAGCTAGCACTGCCACTGCCTTATGACCTTGACTGAATCGCTGATGTCACTTATAAACCTCAGTTTTCTCATCTGTAAAAGGAGTTGATTGGACTGTAACCTCTGAAGTTCCTTCCAGTTCTAATATTTTCTCATCCCAACAGCCAACAGACAGAATTCATCAGAAATGTAGAGAAGTATCCAGGCAGAAGAGGGCATGCATTCCTGCCACTAGAAATTGTTCACATTAGGGAGGTGCCATGATAGAATAAAAATCATAGCTGAATGTATGAAATAAAGTAATGTTAGCTGCTGTAACAAAGAAGCCCTCACAGGTCAGTGGCACTGCATAAACCAGTTTTGTTTTTTGCTCATTCACTCTCACATGTGGAGCCTGCACGGGAAGACTTGCTTGCAGGCATTCAAAGACCAGGGCTCCTTCTACCTTGTGGCTGTACCACTCTTGGGGCCTCTGGTCTTTAGAGTCCATCCAGCCAGGGAAATAGTGACGAAGGCACAACAGCTTCTTGACCACGTCAGTTCAAAAGCAACACGCATCACTTGTCTCAGATTCTATTGGCAGTAACTGATCATAGTAACTTTCCTTGATGCAAGGAGACAAGGAAGAGGGTATGTGCCCTGGATTCACAGTTCCCTGTTGGGCAGCCACTTCCCAGCAACAACTTTCCTCTATGGAAAAATGGGAGTCAATCTTTGGAGAGCCTTAGTCATATCTTTCACAGTTAGTGAAATCTGCTCTTCACAGACATAAACTTTCTATTTGCTATGGCAATTTTTACATTAGCAACTAATTTCTGTTCTACCTGGTTTTAATTACGGGAAGCAAATGTGCCAAATAAAACAGTCCCAAAGGCGGCTAAACTCAGCTGAAATCTAGCATGTGTTTTCTCTGTGTACTTTTTTTGTTTTCAATGTGCACAAGCAGAAATACAAGCCAGATGACCGTAAGAGAAGAAAACGCGCCTGCAGTTATTTCTATCCAATTGTAGCAAGAAACTAACACATGAAGAATGGCTGGATTCAAGTAGAATTCAAATCATCAAGATTATTCCACAAAATATGTATATATTCCTTGATTACGCATTCATCATATTTTGGCTTATTGAACTGCTGACAGGGTTATATTTCTTGTCTCATGGGGAAAAACACTTTGAAAAGGTGGAGTGTTATTATCTAGATAACCAAGCGTTATTTCAAATTTGCTCTCTAAGGAGAAGAAAAGTATAGATTTAGTAAGCTCAGGTTTGAGCCCAGTTAGAAACATTTGGACCTTTGCATTTTGAAGTTGATAACATCAGCGCCATACATTATCATCTGTGTGGAAACCCTGGCCCACCACTTGTTAAAGAACAGAGATTCAGAACTCCAGGCCAACAAGCACCCACTAAAGCAGGGATTGGAAAACTTTTTCTGAAAAGTGCCAAATGGTAAATATTTTAGGCTTTGTGGGCCATACAGTCTCTGCTGCAACTACTCATCTCCACCTTTGCAGCATGAGAGCAGCCACAGTCAATATGTAAACAAACCAATTAAACCCTGTTTACAAAAGCAGGCCCTGAGCTGGATTTGGCCCATGGACTGAGGTTTCCTGGGCCTGAACTAGAAACAAGAAGGCAGAAAGCCCAAAGTGGAAACTTCCTCATGCGTGATTGGGAGAGGAACTCCGTTCTCCTCTTTGAGATTGGAGCTAGACCATTCCAGTTTGTTGGAACTTCCTGTATAGAATAAATTACACTTGCCTTATAAGCAGGTGATGAGAAAGACTATTTACCACTGCTCATGAACAGAGGGAGAGGCCCAGGAGACCAGCTTCTGATTCCGGCTCTGTCACTTTGGAGGAAGTGATCTCACTCGGCTCATTTAACTCCAATAGGCCTTTGTTTCTGCTTCCCCCAAATCAGGGAGTTAGGTGAGATCACCTCAAATATCCTTGCATTTCTCAAGTTGCTTTTGGATGGAGAAGCCAACTGTGCTGGGAAAAAAACTTTAGACTTGAACTCAGAAGATATAGCCCTACAGCTTGCTGAGTAAGTCACCTTGGATGGGATAAGCCCTCTAAGCCTCAATTTCTTCATCTGTAAAATGGACCTAATACTCCCCATCCAAAAGGATTAAATGAAATAATGTATACAAAAGTAAGTAGCAGGAGCCAGAAGCAAATCTGATGTTCCAATGTGATTTGAATCCCAATGTGATTCCATGATCCATTTAAAGGAACCTTATTCACCCCCCCATTATCCTAGTATCATAATCAAAGCTGGACATACCCCTTTAGAATCTGGACACATTCTCTAGGAACTGATCATCAGAAATCATGTAAAAGTAATTCAAAATATATAATGTGGCAAATAAATCAAGGTTTGTTGCAATGCACCAAAACTTCAATTCCCACGGGACAGAAATCTCTGAACACAGAGCAGTGGTGAATGAACATTCCCCCAACCTTCACTAGCTCCTTACAAGAGCAGTAGTCCCAGATCTTTCTTCCTATGCCTAAGCCAATAACCCACATCCTAGGAGATGGCTGCAGAACACACAATTAGGAGGAAGGACGAAAGGTTATTATCTTCGTCGTGCCAGTCGCCATGCTGGCATCATAGCACCTTCTCATGGTACTTGTACAGCTTTGCTCCACAGATGGCATTTCCATTCACATTCTTACAGATGCAAAGGCTGAGGCTCCTATAGCTTAGATAACTTGCCCAAAGACAGACCATGTGGGGAGGACAGTGTGACTCCATGGATTGTGCTCTTGCTCGCATGCAAGAGTTAAGAATCTTTGGGCAGAAATGGTGACATCAGTGGCAGGAAATCTAAAATCAACCTTATCCATGGATCTGAAAGTCAGAGACTGCTCCCCGCAAACCACTGAGTTATCAGAAAACAGATCAGGCAGGGAGACAGTCAGAACCCAAGTCAGGAGTTGCAGACAGATTTTTCTTGGTGTTGGAACAGAGCCTAGTGCGGGCTAGGTGAACTCCATGTATTTTTGAATGAATGAATGAATCAGTGGAGGATTGATTTGAGTGGTCAGTACCACTCTGGTAGATAAAAGTGATTGCCATTCTGTTTTCTTTGTTTTCAGTTTTGTTTTAAGTGCAGGTCATTGTTCTTGCTACAAAATGCATTTTTGTCCCAATTCATCCAGCTTTCACCCTTTTGAAATCTGACCTCCTTTTTTCCCCTCCTATTCCTCTTCCCTGACTTTCACCTCCCACTCCTCTGTGCTCATGGTGAAGGTTTTCCTAAAGGAAGCCTGAGAATAAATTCTTTTGCTTTTGACCTAGGGAATATGAAGTGAGAGAGGAGGATTTTTTGTCTTCATATATGTTTAGGTCTTCTGACTTTCCTCTAAAACTTGGGGGAAACATTCATTTGCGTTCACTAACGGAATGCTAGGTGCTTCTTATTCAGAATCTTCTTTCCAAGGATGGGAATAATGAGGAAGAGAGTGAGTTAAGCAAACAGTAAACTGAGCTTGGCCTCTTTTAGAAAGCAAACGCTACAGGACGACCCTACTGGGAGTGGCATCTACCCATTCGGACCAGTGGGCACTTACCCATTCAGATCCATTCAGGGAAGCTTCTTTCTTTCTTTTCCTTCCTTTTTTAGGAAACAAAAAACAATATTTCCTCAGTGCTCACACTGCCTATATTAATACTAGGAGATAGATGCCCACTTGCAAGTGCCAGGCTCTGGGATAGGTTTTTTGGTTTTGTTTTATATTAAATTTTAGCTTTACAACCACTTTATGCGTTGGATCAAAAAAACAAGGCATAAAGACTTCAGCGAATGCTTCCAAGTTACCAGCTGTGGAAGGGCATGAAAGGGGATTTGAACTTGAGCCCAATGGACCCTGAAGCCCTTAGTGACTGCTCAGTCTATGGGGGTGGCCAGCAAGCAGGGGGAGTGGAGCGGGTCCACGGCAGGTAGACGTGGGAGCTTGGTAAGAAGGGAAAGGAGTACCCAGAAAAGAAGTGACTTTGGAATAAAGGGGGTATTGTTTCAGGGACCCCTCATTCCACCAAAACTCAGGCAGCGGCTTCAGCAGCAGCGGCCAGCGCAGGGCAGGGCGGACGAGGCAGGGCCCGGGACTGAAAGGTGGTGCCGGGGTCTTTCACACAGGGCAGCAGCAGGCAGCGAGCAGCGGTGAGGGGCCACCTCACTGGCTGGAGGCTTAGCCCGCTCCTCCTTGCTGCCGTGTGTCAGCGGCAGGAGCTCCCACTCGGAAGGGTTTGCCATGTGCCAGTCATGGTGGCTTTGGCTAAGCACGTTGGATAATAGGTTCCGTCCAACCTGGAAAACAACCCTTTGAGGAGGTATCATCATTCTCATTTGTTTTTTAGTAAATGACAGAACTGATGCTTAAGGGGATAACTTGTCCAAGTTCCAGAGCTTGGTGGAGAACAGAGCCAGGCTCCGAGTCCAGCTGTGTTTGATACCAAAGCCTGTGCTCTCAACCTTTACTCTCTCCATTCATAAAACAACTGTTTCTGGGTGAAACCGGACGACGATGTGCAATTCGCATATCAGGCCAGAACTCTTGCAAATGATATGTGTAACTTCATCAGCCAGGGTTCGTGGTGGGGTGTGAACTAGGTTAGGACGCAGAAGGAAACCCACAGAGGACAGAACCACCAGTGGCCAAAGAGGCCCCAAACAGGCCCAGCAGAGAGAGGCCTGCCAGTCTATTTATAAGAAAGGAGTAGCACACGCTACTCTTGTACTGTGTTACCGTGGCTTTCTCCACGTCTTGCACACACATGTATATAGATACAGATTTTCTCCACTAATCCTTTTTGTGTCCATGAAGTTCTAAGTTGAAAGGGCCCCTTCGGTATTGCTAAGGAGGTGAGCCTGAGCTGAGCCAGACGAGCTGACGGTGCCGCCACGTTTACTGCAGGGAGCAAAAGCAGGAGACCGACGCTGCAGGCTGTTTGCTGGCGTGCATTTCAGGGTCCTCGGGGGGCTTTTCCAGACTACACAGGCCTCTCACTGCCTTCCCTTTTGAACCCCTGGGCTGGGACCTGGATTAATCTGGCGTGTGGGTGTTTCCTTGGGGAGCAGGAGCAGAGGCTGTCAAGAGAAGAGCAGCCTAGGGTGCAGATCGCACTGCCTCCTGAGGAAGTTGCAAAGAAAGAAGAAACAACCTCACTAGGTCCAACGAGGAAATCAAGTAAGTTCTAATCTCTTCTGAGCAGGGGTGGAGAGATGCTTGTCCACCACCTGCAGAGAGGGTGGGAAGCCACCACAAAACCGGGACAATTGAGGAGACTCCACTCGTCTTCCAGGGACATGTATGTGTTCAAAGCTGCTTAAACGACAGAGTGACAGAGGCAGCGGGAGGTGCCGCGGCTGCCCACACACCAGGCAGAAATGAAATCATGGGTTCTTGCTTTCCCTTTCATTTCATTTCCTTAAAAAACCACAAAATGGCATTTTGTTCTATAGCTGTAATTACTGTTACAGCATTATATTCTAATACGGTATCTGCTAATGATAATAATATAAAAAACATTGTAACATAGCTTCCCTTTCCTGGTAGCATCTTGAATGACCTGTCCAGGAGAGCTGGTCTCGGGCCTTTTCAATTCAGCTGTGTTCAAAACAGAGAATAGGCAGAATTCCAGAGAGATATTGACATTATGTCAAGTTCTCCACCCAAATCTACAGCTCAATGTCAAGAGCACACAGGATCTTAGAGCCTAAATTCAGTATCTCTGCCTTCTGTTCTTGCCTCCAACAGCCCTCCTTCTCTCCTACTGAGTATGTTCAGGTCTTGATATGTTCTGTTTAATATGGTTTCTTTAAAGTTTGAAACAATGCATCAGTCTTATATTTTTGGCTTCTGCATCAGACAAGGTCCAGGTAA
>JAQZBX010051547.1:0-19354 GCA_029593785.1 Cabassous unicinctus | reverse complement strand
TGGCCTGCCCTCACAAGGAGGCGCCGGGAAGCGAACCCGGGGCCTCTCATATGGTAAAGAGGTGCTCTATCCATTGTGCCACACCCGCTTCCTGCCCTGAGGTTGCTGCATCAGCCCACCGCACTGCTCAGGCTGGCGTGCCCTCACAAGGAGGCCTCGGGACGCGAACCCGGGCCTCCCATATGGTAAACGGGGGCTCTATCCACTGAGCCACACCCGCTTCCCTCCCTTATATTTTTATGTAATATTTATGTGATAAAAGTCTCTTTATCTATCTATATATATATATATATAAATCTATGATGACTGGTTGTTGACATTAAAGGGATGAAGATTAAACAATTTTTCATATGTCTATTTATTACTAGAAACCATAGAAAAGTAAACAATTGACCATGGAAGTGCAATTAGGGGAAAACAAGGTAGAGAGGAGACAATTTCCCTAAGGATTAATTACGAGAAATTTTCTGGTCAGGTAATAACAGCATAGTCCTCCCAGCAGTTTAATGAAATCATGTATGAAAGAAGTTTCTTCATTTTAGCTCAACACACTCCCACATATACAAATGAAAATGACACTTTTAGAGGTTTAACTTGAGTCCAGGTCTTTAAACACAGCTTGAGTCTTGAGATGATTTAACTGGTTAAATAAATTAAATAATAATAGGTCCATGCAGTTGGTCCCTTCTAACTTGGGAAAAGTCAGGATTGTGTGTTCATGCGTGTTTCTATTTTTGCATGTTTATGTATGTATTTTGTATGTGCATGATTGTGTGTGTGAACATATATGTTTATGAGCATGATCAACATTATTACCTCTTTTTTATAGACTTTAATCAAGTACAAGTTAATATTTAATATATTACTGAATAGTTGGAAGCAACAAGAAATTTCACCTCTTTCAAAGATGTGGTGCAGATAAGAAGTAATTTCAGAGTTTCAGAAATCAACAATTGTTACTCACTCCAATGTATGGATTTAATTTTGCCTCCTTCAGTACTCACTCTAATTTCCATCCTTTATATTTGGAAGTATTATTGATAGCATTATTTCTCTCTGCCAGTATATTTCCTCCTTAATATTATTTTCTTCTTGAAATTGTTTCTCTATTAAATGTTACAAAATGTAAATGAAATTTGACCTTGAAGTATCACAATGCCCTTGAGTATGGTGGTCTCCAAAAGGCATATATAAGGACTTATGAACAACTAATTGGTAGTGTAATATGCTCCAGGGAGATATTCTACCACAGAATCTTTGAACAAAAAAGCAAAATCTTGGATAGGCATCTTACTCAAAATTCCAAAAATATTATTAAAGGGTAGTAGTAAATGGGTGAATGTCAAATAAAGAAAATGTTGCTTAATATATGATAGAAACTCATGATGCTTTTACTAGCCCTCCTCCAACCAATCACTAACCATCCTGTGCTCCTAGTGTGGATACTTGGTCCTGTTTCAGAGGAAGCAGGGTAAAATTTGTGTTCATACTGGGGTGCTTATATGTCAGTGCCAATCTGACATAGATTGGTTTGGCAGCATAAAAATCTAAACTAGGGAATTCACCATCCTAGATCTTGCCCTGTAATCAGAAGCATTTTATGAAAAACAGTTAAGTCAAAACACCATAGGGCAAGGGATTACTTGCTTTAAGTCATAGAATAGACCATTCAGGGTGGGGAAAATATCTATTTTATAGGGATTAGAGGAGGCATTTGAATTCCTTTAAATGGGTGAAGTCCTAAGGCCATAAGAAAGCATAATTCTAGCCCAATAGGCAGGCTTAGAAAAGATTAAGTGTACCCTGAACTTCAGGCTGAATTCCTTGATAGCATGACTAAACCATGAAGGAGAGCACCAGCCAATGAACCAATTTGCAAAGACCGTGAAAGGTATTTTTTTTTCAGTCCTGACACTCAAGTAAATCTTTGTCATATCATTATCTCTCTATAAATTTAAGGAATAGACAGCTCAGGGACAAAATTGCAGAAATGACACTATAAATATTGAAGACTACATTTAGTGAAAATAAATGACAAGACAACAAAACAGGAAATGATGCCCCATCTAGAAGAACAAGATGAAAATCTAGACAAACACTTTAAGAAATGACTTTCAACATACTCAAGAAACTAAGTGAAAACATGGAGAAAGAATTAAGGATTTAGTAAAAAAATCAATGAACAATATGAGAATCTCAATATGAGATACACTTTTTAAAAACGAAGCAAACAGAAATACTCATGTATAAACCACAATAACTAAATTAACACGTCCCCTAGACGTTTTCAAAAGCCAGTTGAAGCTGGAAGAGGAAAGATTACTAAGCTGAAATACAAGACAAATGAAAAGATTCAGAGTTAAGAGCAGAAAGAAAAAGAAAGAAAAAGGGAAGAGAACCTAAGAGAACTGTGGTAAACTATCAATCATGGTAATATACACATTTTGGAAGCTACAGAGGATGAGTAAAGAGAAAAACAGGCAGAATGAATATCCAAAGAAATAATGGCAAAAAAGTACCTTATATACTGACAACTGGATCAATTTATCTAGGAGACATAACCAATAAAAATTATATATGTGCCTAACTTCAAAGCCCCAAATGCAGATGCAGGCCCGGAGGAGTCTGTGTTTTGCATAATGCTTTTCTTCTGGGTTGATGGGTTATTCTGTAAAGAGCACCAACCAACACAGGTACAATTTGCAATTACCGGTAATGTATTTTCTTTCATTTCATTTTTCTTTTCTTTTTTTGTCTTTTTAATTTTTTTGGTTACCTTTCTCACTCAAGGAAATGCTGGCATATCACTAGATGGATAGAAATTTAAGAAATTTAAGACACTTCAGGGTCTAAATCCCAGAGATAGCACAGAAAATATTAAAATATGCTATTTACAATGAAAGAGTACAAGATAAACAAAAACAATAACAATAAATAAAAACAATGATGGCCCATCCAAAGAAAGAAGATGGAACATCAGAAATAAATGACAAAGAAGGGAACAAGACTTTGGACATACCAAAGTATGTCATTAAAAAAATGATCATCAAAACCCTCAAAACATGCCAAAAGATCTAGAAAATATCAGGAAATTATGTATGAACAAATTGAGAAACTCAATAAAGGGATGGAAATTATAAAATGTAACCAAAGAGAAATACTGAAATTGAAGACTACTATACTTAAATTAAAAATTCCTAAAGGGTTTCAACAGCAGATGAGATTTAGCAGAAGAATTAGTGAGGTGGAAGATAAGATAATTGAAATGATTGAGGCTGAATAGTAGAATAAAAATGACAAATGCTGGACAGACCCTAAGAGACATATGGGATATGATCAAGCATACCAATATAGGCATTATAGAAGGAGATACAGAAAGGGAAGAAAGAGAGAAAGAGGCAGAAGGAATATTCAAAGAAATATTGTCCAGGAACTTCATAAATGCAATGAAAGACATGAATGTACACATTCAAGGATCCTAATGAGCCACATAGAGGATAAAATCATAAAGAAACATACATAGACACATTTTGATCAAACTGTGAAATGCCAAGGATGGGGAAATTTTGAAAGCTGCAAGAGAAAAGGAAGTTTGTATGTACAAGTGGGCTCTAAAAGATTAAGGACCAATTTCTTGCTGAAAGCAAGAAGGCAGTGGCATGTAATATTTAAAATGCTGAAAGGAAATACATGCCTATTTCAGAATATTATATCTGGCAAAATAGTCTTTCAAACATGAGGGAGAGATCAAGATATTTCCAGATTTTAAATAAATAAAAATCTAAAGTATTCACCACTAGAACTGCCGTTTAACAATACTAAAGGGAGTTCCTCAGACTAAAAGGAAAACATTCTTGACAGTGGATTGAATTGGTATGAATAATTAAGACCTCTGGTAAAGGTAAACATTTGGGAAATTACGAGTTCTAATAATATTGTATTGTATTTTTGTCATGTTAATTCATTTTTTCCTTCCTACAAATTCTAAAATGCAGGCAAATATAAAGTAATGTTAAATCTATGGCTTTGGATACAGTATTTGTAAAGATATAATATTAACAAGTATAATTGAAAAGTGGGTGACAGAGGGGTGTAGGAACAGTGCTTGTTAATATCGAATATAGTTAACACTATAATTATGGTAGTTTTTTCAATTTTAACAAAGGTAACTTCCTAATGCAAATGTTTAATAATAGGGAAAATTGCCCATTTGAGGGGGCAGTTATATGGGAACTCTATCATTTCTACATGATTTTTCTGTAAAATATATGTGCTTCAAGTTTTTAAAAAGTAAAAGAGAACAAATTGGGACTCTTTATACTAACAAAGTGGTCAAGTAAAGAAGACTTAATTATAAATACATACATACCTAATGGTCCTAAAATACATGGAACAAATGTATTTATATTTGAAGGGATAAATAGACAATTCTTCAGTAAAAGTATGAGACTTCAATATACCACTTTAAATAATGGATAGAACATCTAGTCAGAAGATCAATAAAGAAATATATTTGGACAATAGAGAAATGTAAAATATTAATAAGAGGGGACACTGCATGTGGGGGTATATGGGAACTCTCTCCTTTCTGATGATTTTCCTGTAAACCAACAAATGTTCTCATTTCAAAAAACAGCAAAATTAGTTGTTGATAATAAAATTAGTTGTTGATAATAATAAAATAAAATAAATTTTATTATCATATGATACAACTACATATGATACAACTACAAGTATCAGTTATAATTTTAATACATTAATTTTCCATAGAGATAAGATGCAAACTTAAAATTTTTAAGTATTTCCAATAGTTCCTTGGAATGCAAAGGGACCCTGGAACCAAAAGACAAGAGAACAGATGATTTATGTAAATTCTATTAAATTTTGTCTGCAATATTTCAAAGAACCTCAAATAGTACAATTCTATACTTTTTAAAGTATTTTACATGCCATTCCTTGAAAATAATAGTATGGCTTTATTAGATGCCTAGCCATCATTTTCCCTCAAATTTTCATCTCTATATGGCAAATCTGTCCAGTTCTCCATTTTCTTTGATCCACCCTGAGTAACTCTGGCCATAGCAAAGAATTTTTGTAGCCTCCATCAAACCAAACATTCCTTCAGAGTTTTGATTTTGTGGCCTAAAATACACATACAAAAAATGAGAACATGGAGTGATTAAAGTTAGGCAAAGACCTGTTGAAGTATTCCAAAACTCTTGCTGAGAGTTCCCAGCCCTGGTGAAATCAACAATGTCCTACATGCAAGTCAAGGGTGATTTCTGCTTTCATCAATTTAACTTCTCTAATCACCAGATGTTTCCTGCCAAATTTCATAGTTGTGTTTATTTCTTGCAAGGTTATGAGGAGACTTCTATTTTTCAGCCTTCATTTCCAAGACTTTCTTTTTAGCTTCTTAACCTCTCCTTCATTCTGATATTTCCTAGGTGGGTAGCTATTAATAAGTCATCTTCAGAATAATGTTGAATAGCCAACTTCCTCCAACCTCTTTGTGGAATAATAACTCACAATCTGAAGGTACCTAACATTATTGTTATATACCATGTATGAGGATTGCTTCAAAGAAATTTTGTAAGATTCACACTCTGTGACAAAACCTGTTTTACTTGCTTTCTTCATCAAATCCAATCTAAAATGTATTCAGTTTTCTTTAATTTAATAACTCTTATTCAATTTTGCTTGTTTTTGTGGTATTGATGATTTTCCTTTCACTTATAATGTTAATACAAACTCATATAAAATTCAATTTTACAGGTGTTACATGGTTTAATGATATATTGAAATGTAAATAATTTTATTTATAATCTGATGTAAAATTAAAAATGCATTGAATCATCAGTGATTAAAAAATGTTTTTGAATGGTTCTCTTTTGTTAACAAAAATTTTCTGTTAATTTTATTGCTAACAAGCCCTATTACAACTTTATCTGTTCTCAACCTTATAGCCAAAGAATCCTTACCAATCAGGAGTTGAAGGAAAACTGTACTCTCTGCAGAGTGAAATCACTAATTCCAAAGGGCTCCTGAGATTTATGACCCACATGTGTCCTGCTTAAAGAAAACGCATGTTTATATAGAATCTGGAAGCACAATTATTCTTATGATTACTGATAAATGAGCTTCCCTGGGAAGTCACTCCTTGAATTTTATTCAGGGAAGAATGAGGCAGAATCACAAATTGTATAAATTCTTTATAAGTGCTCAAAAGTATTATTCCCATTACAGAAGAGAAACTATTTCCTCATTTCTCAGGTATAATTGAATGCTTTAATTTGTATGTTTCTTTAAAATGGCTAATGAAAAATTCCCTGATATAGCTGTGATATGTCTGAAGATCATTAGCATACTTAATTATTTTTGCTGTATATTATTAACCAATACTCACAAAGAGATTGAATATTTCTTATTCTGCTTTTATTATACATGAATAATTTTGAAAGATGGTAACTGATAATATACGTGTGATACATATGCTCTATTACAAATGCTAAAAATATAATGTTACAGAAATACCCAAGATGTTGAACTAGCAAAAGCACTATGTCTTAAATATTACTTGAAATAGATGGTAAATTATAGCTAAGAAAACCAGAGCCAAAAGTGAGTTAATATAGCATTTCATGGAAATCAATCCTCATAAACAAAAATAGTCCTTGATTTATCAATGGATAGGTTGATATATCTGAGGGGAGGTGTTGTTTATGAACAAATTCTTTTTTTATTAGTAGGATATTAGGAACTAGATATGTTCTGTAGAGATTCTTATTCTATACTGTATTTCTTGTGTTTAACAATCGATGAGTGATAAGTATCCCACTCATTTCTTCCACATTTTAAAGTTGTGAAATTAATAATTTCTAAATATCCCTGAAGTAATAAGGAGAAGGGATAAATGCATGAACTCTCTCCCTCTCTTATGTTAAGGCTGTGCATTTAAATATCATGATGTACTCTGAAGTAGAAGATATATGATAAGTGTGACATAGGAAAACTTGAGAATTTGTACAGTAGGAGAAAAATACAATCTAAAGAGATAGAGGAAAGAAATGAGATTTATAATAATCAATAATATTTAGTTTTCATAAAGTAAATTTAAAAATCATCTGGAATTATGATTATGTGCAATAAATAACACTTATTTAAGTAGTAGCCACTTAATCACTGAGTATTGTTTTTGGTATTTAATAAAATCTCTGCTTAAAAGACATTCTTTTTCTCATATATTTGAGGATGACAGAAGAAATATGCAGAATTGAAAGTATTACTATAGAAAAACAATTTGCCAAAATATATTGCAAAAGTGCTACAAATCATATGAATGTTATCAATGAAAGTAATGCACTATTATTTTTATTATCATCTGCATATTAATAAAATGCTAGCTATTTCAATTTTAGAATTGAAAGCATAATTATTAATGAAATAGTATTTCTTTATACCTTAGTATATTTCAAGACAAGTACAAGTAAAATAGTTGTGGTTACAATTGTGATTTTGAATGAGGAACTTTCAGTAAAATCTAGAAAAGCATGTAGGCAAGATACTTGGACATAAATTTAGGTCTTCATCAAATATTGGAATTCATTACTGATGAAAAGAAATATACTTTGAGGAGAAGTAATTTCAGGTGGGATGCTTTTCTTTCCATGCTGTGTGCATGCAAGACAGTAAACTTGAGAGACAGAAAGAGAATTCTGGCCACACATTGGAATCAATTAGAATCTAAAAGAATCAAATATTTTATGGATGTTGCTGAAGGAGGAAAGCAAGTGCTCAAACTCATGTCTTACAGAACAACTGAAATGAAAGAGTGGTGATGCCTAATCCATCTGGACACCTTTGGATTAAAACTATTCTGAAAATAACCCCACAACCAACTCATTAACCTTGCTATGGAAACTGGTTTTAAGTACCTAACTTAAGAATGGGGGATATAAGCAAACATCCAAGTCACGTGGCACATGAAGAAAATCACTGTATAGTGTTCAAACAAATGGGATTATGTGAGACTCTTTTACAGAATATATCTGAGATGACCATTTTGTAATGAAGAAAATGAGAATATAATCACTGGCTATGTCCTGGCTGCGTTTGAAAATATGTTTTACTGAAATAGAATCAATATGACTAAACAACTGAAAGGTTTATAGGCTTAATCTTAGATCAGTAATGTACTTAAATTGCCTAATCATATGAATGTTGAAATTAGCATACAAAAGCACAGTTAGGAAAGAAAGTGCACAGGGCAATATCTGAATTCATAGGTTTCCAAATACTTGTGCCAGTTTATCTAAGCTGAATTCCTCCTGAGAAGCCATTTTAACAGCCATAGGGACATTTTATCTTTGAGTAATATCGGTTATCTGTACTGAGTCTTTAGTATATTCTTATCATTTTATACTTTAACTACAGGGAGTTGGAAACATATTAGGAAACATGGACAATCTCACTATTTTCACAGAATTCCTCCTCATGGATCTCTCAAAACCCTGAGAGCAACAAGTGCTTCAAGGTCTGCTCTTCTTAGTTATTTATCTGGGAGCCCTGACTGGGAATCTTCTAAGTGTTACTGTCATTGTAAATGACCCTCATCTGCACTCTCCAACACACTTCTTTCTAGGAAGTTTATCCCTCATAGACCTTTGCTCCATTTCATTTACTGTGCAAAAAATGATTGTGAATTCTCTGGCAGGCAGCAAATTGATTTCTCTCCCTGCATGTGCTGCCCAGATCTTTCTGGTCATCTCCTTTGTATCCACAGAGTTGGCCTTCCATGTGGTGATGTCCTATGATTGCTATGTTGCCATTTGCCACCCTCTGCACGATGGACTCACTGTCAACCCATATATGTGCATACAGGCAGCTGGTGGCTCATGGGCAAGTGGATTAATCAATTCTGCTACCCACACAGGAGGCATATTCAGGCTTCCCTTCACAGAGTCCAATGTGATCCATCAATTTTTCTGTGACATACCTCAAATTTTGAGGATCTCATCTCCAGATGTTCAGTTTTCTGAGTCTATGACCTTAGTTCTAAGTGTTTGTATTACAATAGTATGTTCTGACTTCATGGTTAAGTGATATATTGATAAATTTTTAATGGTGCTTAGGATGCATTCTGTGGAAGCCCATAACAAAGCCTTATACAGCTGTACCCCAAAGTTGGCAATTCTCATTTTGTTTGCAATTTCTGCAATGACTCCTGTCCCTTAGTCCTACTGCAAAGAAAGCTTCTTCTAAAAATATTCTCACAGCCATGTTCTACTTCCATGGTGCCCCGCATTCATAAACCCCATAATCTGTTGTCTGACGAACAGAAAGATAAACAGAACTATTAACCCTGGTTAAAGTCTGAATTGTTCACTTTCTTCCAATACCTGAAATATATTCTTATATTTTCAATATAATATATTCCAATATGATAGCACCATCATATTTCTTATAAAAGTTAATTTTATCATTACTTGGGTCATTCTGCACAGCTGTTTCTTGTGAAAGACATCTCTGTCCAATTTTATATTCAAGTTACAGTCTTACAAAGGCCATGGATAAACTTCTGGATATTTTCTTGTGGGATGGTGATTTTATTTTGTACCAACTCTTGAGTTGTATTTAAATTTGTATTTATACAAAGAATTACTTTCCTAGGTATTCTTAATCATATTCATATATGTAGAATGATTGATTTTATTCCTCAGGTTCCTGATCAATTTCTAATAGTTTTTCTCTTTCTCCTTCATTTTAATTTTTTCTGCAGTTTGATATTTTATTTTATGGATATCTGAAGTTCTATATTGATATTTCCAAGCATGTGTTTTTAATTAATAGTCCCTTTTAGAGGTAGGATATAGCAGTCAAGAAACTTAAATTTCTCTAACTTGGGTGATTTTTCTGAGTTTTTTTCTTGTAAACTTTAAATCATCAAATTCATTTTTATCTCAAAATTAGAATAATCATTTATAGTTAGCATATTTTCTATATATTTGTATTTAATATATCATGAGAACTGATTTTCAAATTTTATTAAACTATACTTCACCAATAGTTTTCTATGTGCCTAAGATACTTCACTAAATTGGTATCTAACACAACAGAAGACATTTGCAGAATGTAATATTGTAGTGACCGTGCTGAGGTTGAGTTTTACAGGCATATTAAACTCTTTAAGGTTGGTTACATCTTAATTTATATTGAACATTGGCCAACAGCATAAAAATAAAGAACAGCAGTTGGAAATTTATCTCATTCAATGTTCAGAGATAAAAGATTTACCCATTATGTTCTGCATATAAGCTCTTTCTCATTTTGAAATCTGGGGGACAATTAAATTCTGGCATTGTTCCAAGCTATTGTAAGAACAGAATACGGAAGGCCATCCTTATGCAACACAAGAACTCTTTACCTCACAAATTCTGGCACACTTCCCAAATAAATCCAACAGTCCAGTTTTATTTCTGTCCAGGAAGCAGGGTGTCAAGGACCAGATATAAGCACAGGTACATACAAGAAGCAAGGTTGCAGTGAACAGACTCTGAAAATTGAAAATGCAGGCATAGTGAGGCGGGGAAAGCCCCGGCCACATCACCCTTCCGGGCCCAGGGCAGAAGAGGCGGGCACACACTTCCTACCCTTCTAGTGCTCTCCTGCTGATTGAAATATGTACTTCTCTTTACTAACTTTTAAATATGTCAGAAGAGCCAATAACATCCCATATATAGGGTTCTCCCATAGCCTGTTCTTCAAATGTGGATGGTGTGGAGCAAAGCCATAGCCAACCCAAATGGATATGTGTCATATTTAGAAAATACTCATTGTGGCCCACAGCACAAACTAAAGGTTTATTCATTATTCCCTCCTAAACTAGTCCTAGATGGCTAATACTGTAACAAATGGGCTTCCAAAGAAGTTATACGAGCTTAGGAAGCCAAACAAGCAACTTATCCACAAATCCTTGTCTCCACAACCTCACTGGAAATTGTGCATTCAGATATATTTTTTTCCATTCTTCCGATTTTGTGGCTATATCATGCAGTTACACATTTTTTTTCATTCATTCCCAAAGGTGAAGAAGATGATGCTTTGACTAAAATAAGATTTTTGTGCTTCCTCTTTGGAATTCCTTTCTCAGTCTTAAAAGTTAAATTACTGGTGGCTTATGATATCCAATTCAGTGCCCTTGTGTTGGTTCAAAAGAAAGAAATTTTTGTCATAATATAGACAAATGCAGAAATATTTTCTATTGTATATATTTCTGTAATTTTCCTCTGCCTACTCGCCTTCTTCCGTCTACTTTGATAAAATTACCTCTTACATTAGCAACTGATGATATCTATGAAATTATTATAATATTGGTTTTCTCTCAATGGAATTTGTAATTTTCTCCACAAAGTCTACTATATCTATGCTACATACCTGCATATATAGGTATATATATAAACTACATATAATTTCATGGTACTGTTTCTTTTATATTTTATTTTTCTTTCTTATTAATTACTTCATGGTTGATATTCCTTTGTTAATTTATGCAAACATTAGATGTCTCAATACCTTTTTCAATAATAGTCCCATATTACATGTTCAGAATACTTAACTTCCACATTAACAATTGTATCTGTTGCTAATGGCAGGTGTTTATTCCTTTTAGAATTCTAATACATTTTATTTTCATTTTCTTGCCTTACAAGTTTGTATCATAACTGTAGCAAGAGTTACAGTTACCCTATAAAAGGAAGCCTCTGTCATACCTTTGTTCTATGGTGTTTGAAATAAGAGAACTTCAGTTTTTTTGTAACTTTTTTCATAGTATAGGTTTTTCAGTTATTTTTGCTAAAATTTTTCATTATGAATGAGTATTTTAGTATAATAAAAATATTTTCTGACTTTAGGGAAATGATCTTATACTATTCCTTCTTCAGAAAATGTCATAGGTCAATATATTTAATTTTCTAATTTTATTTTTTTCCCTTACCATAGTTTTAACCACTGTAGCTTTGTAGTATGTTTTTTTAAATCTTTATACTATTATTATTATTTTTTAAAAGATACTTAGATTACATAAATGTTACATAAAAAATATAGGGATTCCCATATGCCCACTCTCCACACCTCCCACACCCTCCCACATGAACATCATTCATTAATGTGACACAGTCATTGCAATTGATAAATGCATCCTGAGGCTTTGCCTTTAAGCATGGACCATAGTTCACATTGTAGTCTACCCTCTCTCCCACACAGTTCTGCATGTTGTGTGATGATATAAATGATCTATATCTGTCATTGCAGTGTCAATCAGGATGATTCTCAAGTCCTGAAAAAGCCCCCGTATTACAATTGTTTTTCCTCTCCCTGCCCCCAGAGCCTCCAGTGGCCACTGGCTCCACATCAGTGTAATTTTTTCCATTGCTAGAATCACAATCTGTCTTTAGTAAAATGCTTTAAGTTCATTCTAGTCCATAGTTCTTTCCCCAATCCCAAGGATTCTGGTATGGTGATGTCCACTCCACATCCAATTGAGAGGGGGCTTATATCCCACGGGGAAGATGGGTGGGAATATCCTGCCTTCAGCTGCAGACTCTCTCCATTCTCTGGGATTGCTGTTGTCCATCATCGTATCCTCGCCAGTTGTCCTGGGTGAATCCAATGAGCAGTTGAGTAGGTGTTGCAACTCTCCTGAAGTTCCAGGACCAGCTGGCACATGGACAGCCCAAAGGCTCAAGTTTCTGGACATACACCTATAAACTCCACCACCAAGTGTAGGATTAAATAGAAGGGACAGATGAGCCATGTGCAGGGAAGACAGAATTGAGTCCAACTCTGTCATTCTTAGGAGCACGAACTCCAAAGTAGGGCCCACTGGCAAGGCACCAAACTCTGGAGCTAAACATCTGACCATAGGATCTGGGTGTCTCTGGAGCCATCAGGAGCCCCACTATTTGGGGTAGTATCCACTTTGGCAGTCTATGTGATCCTGCTGAGATGTGCATAAGTGTTACCTCTGGGATGACCTCCCAACTCACTTTGAAATCTCTTGCCATCTACACTCATTTGTCTATACATTTCCCCCCTTTTATTTGAGGTCTTTTTCTAGTTGCATTGCTGGTTGGTGCTTGGTAGCAATCCCTCGGTGCCTGGGAGGCTAATCCCCAGGATTCCTGTCCCATGCAGAGGGGAAAGTAATGCATTCATGCTGAGTTTGGCTCAGAGAGAGGCCACATTTGAGCAAGAAGGAGGTTTTCAGGAGGCAACCCTTAGGAACCCCATAACAGTAGGCTGGTTCAATTTCTAGAGCAAAGGCTCATAAGCCTAGTCATCAATATCAAGAGCCCATCAGTGGGTCATCCTCCTTTGCCAGGCACTGCCCCTGCACTTGGGGGACTATTGCTGCTCCCTTAGAGAATGTGGCAGAGCTCTCCAGGATTGGAATTCAGTATTGTCTTGGTTATTGTGTGAGTCTCCACCCACTGTGAGAATGTCCGTGAACATTTGAAAATTTTTGCATACCTTATATGTGTGTTCAGATGAACTTCCTGCAATGCATCCCCCATCCCTGACACCCCACACCAATGATCTTCCCCTGCCCCAGTTGTAACTCCTCTGTGACGCAAAGCTTCTTAAAAGATGAAGTCATTACAATAGCCAAATACAATTAATAGGAAAATGAAATAATAATGATAAGTTTAAATACAAGAGATTAATTTTCTAATTTTAAATCACATATAATTCTGAGGGAAATATATGAAAGATCAACTCATCTAACTCAAGTTATATCACTCTAATATTTGTAGAATTTCTACATACATGCTAACTTATATTTGAAATACAGTGATTCTTGAACCTGACCTAATATATTCTACCGAAATCCATTTTTTGACCAACTTCTTCCAGCTTTCTATCCTACTATGATAATTTGGAAGGTTGACATTATATACTTTATGTGGAACTCTCATAGTCACTTCATTCATAAAGTACCCTAAATGCAAGTGGGTATTAAGGAGTCTATTACTTCACATTTCTGACTTTCTGTCCTGGTATTCAGATTCATATTTTCTGGGTTAAGATCTCATCATTAATTCTTTGCTTCATTTATGTGATTTGAAACATTATGATCAAGTATATAAGTATTATTAATCCCTTTTACCTCATTTCAAATGCAAGATTCCCTTTCTCCTTAGCAATAATTATTTTGTAATATTTTCCTTCCCTTTCTCTGTTCTCTTATTCTTTCCATATATTTTCACTAATAAATCATACTCATGGCATCTATTTTTATGTAAGTTTTATTTAAAGTAATTTCCTTCCCAGCATTTGATTTAACAATCACATATGTAAAGTTCAAAAGATTATCTCATTTTTTTTCAGTACACTGTGTTTTTCTTCATATATATATTTATATATATATACTCCCTCATCTATATATGTATGTGTTTGTGTGTATATATTCATATATCATTCAGAATCCTTCTGATTTCATTAAACGGGGGTATTTTATAATAACACTTTCATTTCTATGAATGTTTTTCCATTAATATATCAAGATATATAGATATGTTTTCTTTTGTGTATGTATATTCATAAATCTAATGACCTTAAAATTGTTTTCTTTTATAGTAGGTTTTAACTATTATTATGGATTTCCTGTGATTTGTGGTATTCTAAGGAATTCACATCTGCAGCTAAGTTAGATATGGAAAGAATGAACTGGCAGAATTAAATTGAGGGTAAGGATGATGATAGCATCTGAATGTCCCAAAAAAGGCAAGTGGGAAAGGCTCATAAATATGCATTCAAAAGCAAACAGATTACCACAGTATTCTCCATCTTTTTTTTTTTTTAATTTATTTAAGGTATTGTTGGTGATCTTTGGATTTAAAATATGTGCCTCATTCTCAAATGAGGATGAGGAATTGTCCTCTATGATTTATCTAATCATTCACTATTCCTGTACACTCTGTAGATAGTCTTCAGTCTATCTTCTGCCAAGCATTTCTGGTCTTCATTAACATTTTTTTGGGTTCATATCTTGACCTTTTTTCAGCTGTTTTGTCCATTAAAATTATATTTTCAATTCATAAAATATTTCAGAGTGGCCAGAAAACTTAAAATGGATCCATTACTAAAACACACACTCTCACATTCACCCACACTCACATACACACACTCCTACATGCAATAAATAGATAAACAGATATAGATCGATAGACCAAATGATGATAGATAGATAGATATAATTAGATTTTATATATATATATATTATATATATATATATATATAAATCTAGGTGGATCTATGCATTTATAATTATTGGGTCTTATAAGAGTACAAAATTATACTTTATTCTAATTCATGTGATCTTTTTTTAAAATAAATAGTGATACATAAAAACAATTTAAAAATTAGGAAAACAGGAAGACAAGTTTCACAGAATAGTTTCCATGTGTATATAAAATGAGGAATATATATAAAGAAGATTTATATTATAATTAAAATATGAGATCAACAAATATGTTTGAAATAAAATATTCACTAATTTACCTCTTTTGTTATGTCTTTAATAAATACATATTTTACTGCATTTAAAATATGCAATATTTTTTACTGAAATGTCAGTGCATGGATATTTTCCAATAAATATATTTTAAAATTTATATACTACTCTTTTGTTTATAATATAATAGCAAGGATGACATTTTAGAATGTTACATTTTTGAAGAGAAATTTGTATTCATTCTATCAGTTTTGTTATGTAGAATTCTTTTTTCAACAGGTTGTGTTATATGAGATTTGCTGTATATCCATTTGAAAATCATTAAAAATTATTTTATAAACTTGCAGTGGACTCTCCATATTTCTTTAAAGGTGTTAATTTATTTTTATTTCTACTAGTTCTCATTTCATTAATTTGATAGCACCATCTTATCATTCTATACTTGACTGTAAGGAGCTGCAGCATATCAGCAGACATGGAAAACTTCACCATTTCACCATAACTCAATTTCTTGGGAGCTCCTCGTCTTTCAAAGTCTGCTTTTTAAATGACTTACCTGACATAAGTGACTGGAAATCTTCTAACTGTTATTGTCAATGTAACCGACACACAACTGCACTCTCCAATGTGCTTCTTTATAGGTAATTTATGTCTCAGAGAGCTTTGCTGAATTTCATTACTGTTTCCAAATTGACTGTGAATTCTCTGGCAGACAGTAAATTAATTTATTTCTTAGCATGTGGCAGTCATAGTTCCTCTTTATTTTGTTTGTGTGCTCAGACCTTGTTGTGATGTACTATATCTGCCATGTTGCCATTTGCCACCCTCTGCACAATGGGCTCACCATCACCCCATGTCTGTGCACTCAGCTGGTGGTTCACTGGCAGGTGAGCTCATCAATTCTATTATCCATACTGGGACCATGCATTCTTCTTTGGAATAATCCTAGTAAAATATGATATTTAATCACATTCCTCTAATGCCTAAAATATATCCTCGTATTTTCAAATTTGGAACACTGGTGACTCCCTCTTGCACCTTTTAAAGTGGTTTGAATCTGCCTGTCATTTTCACAGATGTTCCCTAGGAAAAGACATCACTGACAATTTTATATTCAGGTTTCACACTTACAAAGGCCAAGGCTGCATTTGTAGGCCTTCATATTCATTAATATGACATGTTTGTCACATTGTGATATGCATTTCAATTTAAATTTTATGTAGATTTGTTATCCATGATATTCCCCTCCAGATATCTGAATTTGTAGAACCATTGGTTCCCAATGTCTGTGGGTTTATAAAAATCTAGTACTCTTCTGTACCTTCATCCTTTTGACTTCTCCTAAAGTTGGTTATTGAAATTCATGGGTTCTGATGTTCTGCATTGATATTTCTGCATGTATATTTTTAACTTATGTGACAGAATGAGATAAGGTATGTCATATGTGGAATTTATTTTTATCCTGATATATATTTCCTGATTAAAAAATATTCAGCAAGATGATTTTTACCACAGGAACAGGGAAACTATTTCTTCCTACAAACTTTCAGCATTTTCACTTTATTTCTATATTATGAAAATGTTCTTCAACTATCTTTTTATAAGATTATAAGGATTCTGTATAATAGCTGTCTTAGTTTTCCAAAGGGTTTCCAATACAAAGTACTAGAAATGGGTTGACTTTCATAATGGGGATTTTTTAAGGTAAAAATTACAGTTCTGAAGCCATAAAATGTCCAAATTAAAGCACTATCAGAGGCTTTCTCACCAAGGTCTGCTACTGTTGATCCTAGCTTACTGCCACATGGCGATCATGCAAGATAGTCTGCCTGGCTCTAGCTACTTTCTCCCTAAACTCAGCTGTGACCAATTAATCATCTCTGCCCTGGCCTTGGCTCCTTGAGCTTCTTGGGACGTCTGTCCTTGAGCTCAGCTGTGGGTGATCCTGGAATCCTTTCTCTCCCATGGCTCAATCAAAGTGGTAGCTTTCTTTTTCTCTCTGTGTGTGTGTGTGTCTCTCTGTTTGTATCCACTTGTATCAGACCCAGCAAGAGTGTGGAGACCCAAGCTGGCTCATACCTCAATGCCACAGTCCAATAAAAATATCCCACACACAAAGGAATGGATCAGATCAAACTTTACTCTTTTTGAGATTCTTTTTGGGATTCGTAAAAGAACTTCAAACAGTCACAGTAGCCATGTGTTTGTTGAGGTAAATACTGCTGGTACCTTCAAGAAGATACAGGAATGTCATTTTCAGTCATGTCATTGAGGGGGCAGCTGCATCAGAAAATTTGGTAACCCACTGAGAGCAATTTCCTTTCAGTCCTTGAAAATCTCTGCATTTTCTTTTTGAAATAGGGTGAGGGAAACTCTGAATGGTTGTAATTCTACCTGGTGAGATCATTTGCCTTCCTGGTGGGATCATTACCTAGCTAGTGGAACTGGGTCTGGAAAAATTGTTATTTATTTTTAGAAGCTCTATGTTATTTCATAGCCAAGGTTTTGAGGAAATAAAAAGATTCCAATTGAAAAGAGGTTGTATAAGAGAATAAAATAGCACGTATTGTCTACATACATAATTTAGGTAGAAGAAGAAGAATATTGTATGTTTGAAAGATTATGTTTGAGAACATGAAAAATTATGAAGTGGCTTTAGGGAAGACTTCTGACATCAAAGTCCAGATGTATTGAATTTTCTTACCATGTGAAAGAGAAAAGGAATTGGAAGACTGAATGTTATGGAGTAAAAAATTCTTGAAGATAGAGCTACAACTTTGAATGTGTTGAAGTATCTGGTGCAGAAACCAAGGTAATATTTTGGTTTGGGACCACATGGTAACATTGATACCCTTTAAAATGTAAAGCTCTAAATTATTATACAAATGATATTCATACAATTAGGAATTTTTATTGGGAGGATAAAGTTTTGCATGATGGTTACATGCAATGAGTAACCCCTTTGTTTTGAAACCTTTAACAGAATTATAGTGCTTTAGGTGTTTAGGGAATATTGGAGTAAAATACTCAGAGGAATTGTATGGTCAAGATGGACTTGTAAATATTCTGTAATATTCATTTTATTTTTACTTCATCTCTAGATGAGATAGGCCAGAGGAAAAGAGGTACTTAGGAAAGTAATCATAAAATGGATGCAATCTTAGAGGGTATTGATTGAATACTGCTGGTATTTGTTGGGAAGTAGATCAGGTACCCCATAAAATATATTTTTCCATCTTAATCCATATTCGAGTGGGTGGGGAATCCATTTGCAAACAGAAACTTTGAAGATGTTATTATTAGTTAAAGCATGGCAAAACTGAATGAAGGTGAACTTTAATTCTCTATGGCAGAAATCCTTATGAGAAAAGGAAGTGACATGCAGAAATAGAAGCCAGAAGTCAGCAGAACCCAGAGACTCAGATGCAAAGAGAGATTGCCTTGTGACAGAGGATTTATTGAGTGCTACAGACTCTTGAATACGGTAAACCCTGCCAAATTCTTAAACTGTGGCCTTAACTTACTTTTGTTTCAACCAATCAGTTTTTGTTATTTGTCATACATGGCCTGGCACACTGAGGTAGGGACATAGGAGCGCAAGGTAGTCAAAGGGATGCCACCAAAAGATGATAAACTGGGCCATCAAAATCTGGAAAATCATAGAAAAGGCCTTTGGTTTGCATATAATAATGCATCCCCATTGGGCCAAAACTTTCTGACCTAATTGCTTAGTTGTGGTGGAAGAGCTGAAAAGAAAGGCTGAATGAAAAGTTTGGGTCTAAAGGATAGAGGCAAAGTAAAAGCAAATCAGGATGTATTTGTTTCCTGAGTCTCAATACAGAT
>JAQZBX010051546.1:0-19354 GCA_029593785.1 Cabassous unicinctus | reverse complement strand
GCAGCGAATGGACACAGCAGCACAAGCAGCAAGGGGGGGATAAATAAAATAAATAAATCTTTAAAAAAAAAAAAAGATGTGGCCCAACTGAGTCAGGTTGGGCTTTAATCTAGATTACTGCCATCCTTTATAAACAGAGTGAAAGACAGAGGAAGTCCTGGGGAGCAGTCAGAAGCTAGAAGTCGACAAAAACCCAGAAGAGAAAAAAGACACTGCCATGTGCATTGCCATGTGACAGAAAAGTCAAGGAGCCAAGGATCGCTGGCAGCCAGCCCCAGAATGCTAAGAGAAGAAACATCTTTGGACAGAAAGCATTGCCTTACTGACACCTCGATTTTGGACTTCTCTTAGCCTCAAAACTATGAGCCAATAAATTCCCATTGTTTAAGCCAACTCATTATATAGTATTTGTTTTAGCAGCCAGGAAACTAAAAGAACACACTTTAATTGGTTTCCTATAATAACATTCACATCCAAATTGAAATAATGCAGAAAATATTCTCTAGCTTGACTCTTGCACAAGGTTCATGTTCATATTCACAAAGTACCTACTTTTGTCACAGTTTTCTCTCCCTCCTTGGATATCTCACAGTCTCTATCATCTGCCACTTCCTGGGCATTTAGTTAGCACTTGCCCATTTACTAATTTTTTTCCTGTTTATCCGGAGCTAGGTGAGACAGTATGGCATATGCAGATCCGGTTTGTACCTAAATATCGCCATTTAGTAGCTCTGCAAACTTGAGCTAGTTCTTTAATGTCTTTTAGTATCAGTTTCCATATGGATAAAAAGGGAATGGTTATTGCTATCTTGCAGAATGGTTGAGAGCATTAAGTTCATGCTACTAAAGCCTGCCAGACCTGAGCAGACACCCCTAACAAGCCAGCTACCATTTTACCATGGAGCCCTTGAGATAGGGCCTGTATCAACAAATTTTTATAACCAAAGCACCTCTCCTAGTGTTTAACACATTACCTATTAATTCTTGATAGTGAAATTCTCTGGCTGCCAACTGCTAGGATGTTGCCGTTGCTTTTTAGAAAGGACTTTTGTTGCTTTTTTTCACTAAGGAAATTATGTGCAGGCACCACATGGAACTTCTTTTTCCCATAATGTATATAATCATGCAAACACACTCAGAGAGACTTATCCATTTCCAGCAACAACTAGTGAGACTTATGCACATTTAATAAGGGAAGAAACAACTTTCCAAAGATTAAGGCAGTGAAGAAAATACATTTGCAACTTGCAGCTGGAAAGCAAGTTAGAAAAGAAAATATGTATATGGAGAACTATCTATATGGATGTACATCTGCCCCTGTTTCGCATTGACCTTGCAAACCAAAAGAAAGAGATGGGAAATCCCTAATAAAGCTACTGTTTGCCTTCTGTTTTTAATAGATTCTTAATCATTTCATTTAAAAAGTGGGAGGAATACAACAATGGAGTGGGGGAATAGAAAAGTGTAGCATAGGGGCAGGACAAGAAGGCAAGTGACTCCTACATCCTTGACTTGGTGTAAGAAGAAATCATTATTTGCAAAGATGCACTCAGTCTGGGTGCACCACTTACCTCCAGCAGAGATGGGTAAATCCTGCTGGGATCCCATGACTCCTTCTGGCCTCCTTTTCTGTCTTCACTGAGTAGAATAGAAGCAACAGCAAAATTAGAAAAGAAGCAGTGAGTAAGCAGACACAAGAATGAGTGTCCCCATCAGATACAATCTTACCTAAAGGTGCAGCAAATGTAACCTGCTTCAGAGACAGGCCCCTCCAAGGCACCCCACCAGCACCACGTTAGAAAATCTGGCCTGGTGAACCATCGCTGTGGGGCAAGATTGTGGCCCACAAGCTGCAAGATGCCCTGTTTCTGTTGGAAGGCAGAAACTCCCTGGAAGTGAAGTAGCTTTTAATACTTTAGCCTGCCTTAGGTGTAAGCCCACAGTTTAAAGACTCTCATATGCACAGTCCTTTGCTTCTCAAAGCATCTGGGCCAAACCCAGAGGTTTCTCCTAGTCATTCTAAGAAAAGGCTTGGGAACCACTTGATCCTACATCTCACATCCAGACTTTCTGAATGGTTACTTTTCTCTGGAAAATGCATTGCCCTATTTGTTTGACTAACTTGTTTTTGTTTTTCTATTTAATTAAACTCTTTGTTTGAAGACAATTTTAGATAGGCATGCAGTTGTAAGAAATGAAAAAGAGATTTCTGTACACTTTACCTAGTTTCCCCCAATGGTAACGTCTTGCAAAACTATAGGACACATCATAACCAGGATGTTGACATTATACATTCAATATGGAGAGCATTTCCATCACCATAAGGATCCTTCAAATTGCACTTGATAACCATAGATACTTCCCTTCCAACCTCCTTCCCTTTTCAACCTCTGGCAATCACTTATCTATTTTCCATCTGTAATTTTGTCACTTCATTAATATTATATAAATGAAATCAAACAGTATGTAACCTTTTGGGATTAGCTTTTTTTTTTACTCAACATATGTCCCTGAAGAGTCATCCAAATTATCATGTTTCAATAATTGCCAAATAGTAATTCATGGTGTAGATATACCACAGTTTTCTATCTTTAACCCATTGAAGATATCTGGGTTGTTTCCAGATTTTTACTATTATGTATAAAACTGCTATAGAATTGGTGCATAGGCCAACTACATCCTTGGCTCCTACTATACAACCAGCAAGGGAGAAAGGGCAGGAAGCCCTAAACTAAAGAGAAAAACTGCACCCAGAATAAATACTCTACTAGGCCAGATGCCAAGACAACAAGAAAAAATTACAATCCACACCAAGAAATAGGAAGATATGGCCCAGTTAAAGGAACAAGATAAGCCTCCAGATGACATAAAGGAGTTGAGACAACTCATCATAGATGTTCAAACAAATCTCCTTAATAAATTCAATGAGATGGCTAAAGAAATTAAGGATATTAAGAAGACATTGGATGAGCACAAAGAAGAATCTGAAAGCATACACAGAAAAATAGCAGATCTTGTGGGAATGAAAGGTGCAATAAATGAAATTAAAAATACTTTGGAATCATATAATAGCAGATTTGAGGTGGCAGAAGAAAGGTTGATGAGCTTGAAGAGCTTGAAGAAATGGCCTCTAAAAGTGAACATACAAAAGAACAGATGAAGAAAAGATTGGATAACTTTGAACAAGGTCTCAGGGAACCAAAGGACAGCAAGAGACATGCAAACATACATGTCATGGGGATTCCAGAAGGAGAAGAGAAGGGAAAAGGAGCAGAAGGAATATTTGAAGAAATAATGGTAGAAAATTTCCCAACCCTATTGAAAGACATAGATGTTCAGGTCCAAGAAGAATGATGTACTCCCATCCAAAAAAATCCAAGTAGACCAACTCTGAGACACATACTAATCAGAATGTCAAATGCCAAAGACAAAGAGAGAATTCTGAGAGTAGCAAGAGAAAAGCAATGTACAAGATGTAAAAGACACCCAATAAGAGTAAGTGCTGATTTCTCACCAGAAACCATGGAGACAAGAAGACAGTGGTAAGATATATTTAATATACTGCAAGAGAAAAACTTCCAGCCAAGAATCTTATATCTGGCAAGATTGTCTTTGAAAAATGAGGGCGAGTTTAGAATATTATCAGATAAACAGAGACTGAGAGAGTTTGTAACCAAGAGACCTGCTTTGCAGGAAAATGTAAAGGGTGTGCTACAGTCTGAAAAGAAAAGGAGAGAGAGGCTTGGAAGAAAGTCTAGAAATGAAGATTATATCAATAAAAGCAACTAAAAGTGTCAAAAGAGTGGTGAAAATAAACTATGACAGATAAAACCCAAATATTCAGGAATAAACTTAACCAACAATGTAAAGCACTTGTATTCAGAAAACTACAACTCATTGTTAAAAGAAATAAAAATTTAAAAAACCCTAAATAATTGGAAGAACATTCCATGCTCACGGATTGAAAGATTAAATATCATTAAGATGTCAATTCTTCTCAAATTGATGTACAGATTCAATGGAATCCCAATAAAAATTCCACCTGCATTTTTTAAATAAATGGAAAACATGATTATCAAATTTATTTGGAAGGGTAAGGGGTCCTGAATAGCCAGAAACATCTTAAAAAGGAAAAACAAAATTGGAGGACCCTCATTTCCTGACTTTAATTTGTATTACCTAGCTACAGGGGTAAAAACAGCATGGTACTGGCATAAAAACAGACACATAGATGAATGGAACTGAATTAATGGTTTGGAAACAGACCCTTACATCTATGGTCAAGTGATTTTTAACTAGCCTGTCAAATCCACCCAGCTCGGGCAGAACAGTCCATTCAACAAATGGTGCTGAGAAAACTGGATATCCATAGCAAAAGAAGGAAAGAGGACCCCTTTCTCACACCTTATACAAAAGTTAACTCAAAATGAATCAAAAACCTAAATATAAAAGCAAGAACCATAAAGCTTCTAGAAGAAAATGTAGGAAAATATCTTCAAGACCTGGTGGTAGGTAGTGGATTCTTAAAGGAGATTAGAGGAGGACTGAGATGGACTACTGATATTTAATGTATGTAGAAGTTTTAATTAGCTTTACTGTAAAAGTGTGGAAATGTACAGAGTTGATGGTAACACATTATAGTGAGTAACAACTGATTTATAAATAAGGATGTGGCTGAAAATGGTAGTCTAGGGATGTAAATGCCAATTGACAGAAAGCTAGATAATAATCTAGGGACTGAATAGCACAGTAAACCCAGAGGTGGATGAGAATTGTGGTTGATGGTACATGCAAGAGTGTCCTTTATGAGCTAGAGCAGATGTACATCACTAATGCAGGGTGGTGGAAATATGGAGAAACATGGGAAAAATACAACAGTAGTGACCTATGGACTGTGCTTAACAGTAATAATGTAATGTTCTTGTATCTATGCCAAAGATGTACTGTATTGATAATGGGGGAGTATGGAAAATGTGTGCTAAATGTATGCTATGGACCTGGTAATAATCAGATGATATTATCTCATAATCTGTAACAAACGTTTCACCATAGTGTGGTGGGTTGATAGAGGGGTGTTGTTTGGGAATTCTGCACATGTGCATGATTGTTTTGTTAAGTTTACAACTTCTGTCATAAAAATATATTTTAAAAATAATAATAATAGGGTGGGTTGGGGGGGAAATACACAAAATGTTAGATAAAGGCTATAATTAGTAAGATTTTGACAACATTCTTTCATAATTTGTAACAAACGTCTCATGACAATGCAAAGTATTGGTGGAGGTTTGATGTAGGGAATCCCTGTATGATGTTATGAGTGTTTGCTTTGTAAGTTCACAACTTTTACTATACACTTATTGTTTATGTATGTTCATGTATAAACGATATAAAAATAATAATAATAGGGTGGGTTGGGGAAATACTTTGGTTAGTAGCAATATTTTGAGGATGCTCTTTAATCATTCGTTTAAAATGTTTAACAGCAATACAAGGTATTGGTGGTAGGGTGAGGTATGATAGCACTGTATGATGTTTTGTATGTTTGTTTTGTAAGCTCACAACTATTGCTATACATTTATTGTTTACGTATTTTCACATATGAGTGAGATACTTCAAAAAATTAAAAATATTTTAATATTTATTTTTTGTTATTATTATTTTTTTATATTTATTTTTAAAAATTGTGTGTAGGCCTTTGGGTGAAGATAAGTCTTAATTTCTCTGGGATACATACCCAGGAGTGCAATCTCTGGGTTGGATGATAGTTGTATGTTTAATTTAAGACACTGCCAAACTCTTTTCCAGAGTTGCTCTACCATTTACATTCCTACCAACAATTTATGAGTGATCCATCCAGTTTCTCTGCATTCTCACCAGCATTTGGTGTTATCACTATTTTTTATTTTAGCCATTGTGGTAGGTGTGAAGTGACAACTCGTTGTTTTGATTTTCATTTCCTTAATGGCTAATGATGTTGAACATCTTTTCATGTGCTTAGTTACTATCTGAATAGCCTCTTTGGTGAAATATCTCTTCATGTCTTTTGCCCCTCTTCTAATTGGATTGATTTTATTTTGTTATCATTGAGTTTTGAGAGATTTCTATATGTTCTAAATACTAGTCCCTTGTGGGATAGATAGTTTGCAAATATTTTCTCCCAATCTGTAATTTGTCTTTTCATCCTCTTTACAAGGTCTTTCACAAAACAAATGTTTTTAATTTTGATGAAATCCAATTTATCATTTTTTCCTTTTATGGATTGTTGTTTTGGATGTTAAGTCTAAGAATAACTCTTTGCTGGGTCCTAGGTCCAAAGGTTTATTCCTTTGGTTTTTCTAAGTTTTCTATAGCATTATATTTGTCAGTGATCCATTTTGAGTTAATTTTTATATAAAGTGTGAAACTTAGGTTGAGGTTTTTGCCAATGAATGTCCATTTGCTCTAGCATCATTTGTTGAAAGAACTATTTTTATTCCATTGAATGGCTTTCACACCTTTGTCAAAAGTCAGTTGGGCATATTTGTATGGATCTATTTCTAGCTTCTCTATTCTATTTCATTGATCTATGAATTTATCTTTCTGCAAATTCCACACAGTCTTGATTACTGTAGATTTATAATGAGTCATGAAATCAAGTAGATCAATCCCTCCAACTTTAATCTTCTTTTCAAAATTGTTTTAGCTATCATAGATCCTTGGCCTTTCCATATAAATTTTAGAATAACTTTGACTATATCTACAAAAATCTTGATTTTGATAGAAATTAAATTAAATCTGAATATAAATTTGGAGGACTGAGATGGACTACTGATATTTAATGTATGTAGAAGTTTTAATTAGCTTTACTGTTGGGTATTCCAATCCATAAATACAGTATATCTCTACATTTATTTAGATCTTCTTTGATCTCTTTCATTAGTGTTTGTTTTAGTTTCCTAGGGTGCTAAAAAAAATACCATTAAATGGGTTGGCTTAAACAATGGGAATGTATTAGCTTACAGTTTTGAGACTGAGAAAATATCCAAATCAAGGTGATGCTTTCTCCCCAAAGATTGGATGCTGGCAATCCTTGACTTCTCTGTTTTATGGCAAGGCACATGGTGGCATCTGCTGGTCTCTCCTTTCTCTTCCAGGTTTCATTGATTTCAGCTTCTTGCTCCCATGGCTTTTCTCTCTCTCTCTCTGTATTCATTCCATTTATAAAGGAGTCCAGTAATAAGATTAAGACCCATCCTGAATGAAGTGACTCACACCTTAACTGAAGTAGCCTCATCAAAAGTCCCTACTTACAATGCACTTACACCCACAGGAATGGAATAAATTTATGAACATGTTTATCTGGGGTTCAGACAGCTTCAAACCACCATAGTATTGCATAGTTTTCAGTGTAGAAGACCTATACATGTTTTGCTATATTTACACCTATTTCATTTTCGAGTGATTGTAAATGGTATTATATTTCTAATTTCTGTATCCATGTGTTCATTGCTAGTATAGAGAAATAATAATTGATTTTTGTATGTTTATCTTGTATCCTGCAGCATTGCTGAACTCACTTATTAGTTCATGGAGTTTTTGTAGATTCCTTGGAATTTTCTATGCAGACTATCATGTCATCTGCAAATGGGAGCAGGGCAATTTTATTTCTTCCTTTCCCATCTGTATGCCTTCTATTTCATTTTCTGGCCTTATTGCACTAGCTAGACTTTCCAGCACTATGAGGAGTAAAAGTGGTCAAAACATATCCTTGCCTTCTTCCTAATCATAGGTGAGAAGCATTCAGTGTTTCCCCATTGAATATAAAGTTAACTGTAGGGTTTTTTGGTAAATACTCTTTATCAAGTTGAGGAAGTTTCTGTGAATTCCTATTTTTTTTAGAGTTTTTATCATGAATGTTGAATTTTATCCAATACTTTTTCTGAATTTATTAATATTATCATTTGACTTTTCTTCCTTAGCTTGTTAATACAGTGGATTACATTGATCAATTTTAAACCAGACTTGCATTCCTAGAATAAACCCCATATTCTTTTTATATATTGTTAGAATTTATACATCAGTAGATTCTCTTCCTAATATTTTGCTAAGGATTTCTGCATCTATATTCATAAGGGATATTGATCTTTAGTTTTCTTGTTTTCTACCATCTTTGTCTGGTGTCTTGGTTTCCCAGAACTGATATGACAAATACCACATAATGGGTTGATTTAACAACAGGAATTTATTGGCTCATGGTTTTGAGACTAGAAGAGATCTTAAATTAAGTATTGACAAGCTTGCTTTCTCTCCCGAAGACTGTAGCATTCTGTGCTGGCTGCCAGCAATCCTTGAGGTTCCTTAGATTTTATCTATGCTTCCCATCACATGACAATGTCCTCTCCTGCCTAGCTTCTGTGACTTCCAGGTCATTTTTAAGGCCTCCAGTAATCCAGATTAAGACCCACCCTCATTCAGTTGGGCCACACCGTAACTAAAAATAACATCTTCAACAGGTCCTGTTTTCAGTGTGTTCACACTCACAGGAATGTGGAGATTAAAAGCATGTATTTGTTGGGTATATAACACATCTGGATTTGTTATCAGGATAATACCAACTGCATAAAATGAATTGGAAAGTGTTTCCTCCTTATCTATTTTCTGGAAGAGATTGTTAATTCTTCTTTAAATGTTTGTTAGAATTCTCCAGTAAAGCTATCTGGGTCTGGAGACTATTTGGAAGGGAGGGGTTTTTAATTATGGCTTCAATTTCCTTAATAGTTATAGGGCTATTCAAAATATCTAATTCATACTAGGTGAGTTGTGGTAGTTTATGGGTTTTTTTTTAAAAGGAATTTGTCCAGTTCATCTAAGTTGTCAAATTTATGTATGTACGGTTGTTTATAGAACAGCCTTATTATCCTTTTGATGGCTGCAAAGTCTGTAGTGATAACACCTGTTTCATTCTTCATGTTGGTAATTTGTATCTTCTTTCTTATTGTCTTTGTCAGTCTTACTAGAGGTTTGTCACTTCTATTAATCTTTTCAAAGAATCAGCTCTTTGTTTCATTGATATCTGCTCTTATCTTTATTATTTCTTTCCTTATGGTCCGGTTGGGTTTATTTTGCTCTTCTTTCTCTATGTACATGAGGTGGGAACTTAGATTATTGATATGAGATTTTTCCTCTTCTAATGTAGAGTCTAATGCTCTAAATTTCTCTCTCAGCACTGCTATAGCTGTATCACACAAATTTTGCTGTGTTGTGTTTTCATTTTCATTCAATTTGCTATTTTAAAAATTTCTCTTGGCACATCTTCTTTGGCTTGTGGATTATCTAGAAGTATGTTGTTTAGTTTCCAAATGTTTGGAGATGTTCCCATTATCTCTCTTTTTAATTTCTAATTTGATTCCATTGTGGTTAGAAAAACACTATATGATTTCAATTCTTTCAAATTTGGTAAGGTATATTTTGTGGTCCAGGAAATGGTCTGTCTTGGAATACGTTCCTTGAGCACTTGAAAAAAATGTATATTCTGTTGTTATAAAAAAAACTAGACAGAAAATCAGCAAGGATATAGAAGAACGCAACAACCCTATCAACCAGAGGTTAACTCATTCCATTTATAAACCAAATTTCCTGCTCTTTAAACTTTTGTTCACTCTGTCCAAATCTTCAGTGGAAAAAAAGTACTGAAATGTAAGCAGTTCTGAGGCATAAGAGATTGTGTTACCACTGCAAGGGTAGTGGACCTGGACTAAAGATCTGGTGAATACAGGACAGGAAGACAATCTTCTATTTTCCTGCCTGCTATGTTCTCCTTACTGGGTGGCCAAATGTATCAGTCTAGCCCCTGGCCTCTTTTTGTCCAGTAGACAAGAAGAAAAAAATAAGTAAAAGGTGAGTAGACAAAGCAAAAACTAATGAAAATATAGTACCTTTCATCTTTAACAGGGGCTCCTAACCCTTTTTGTTCCACAGACCCCTTTGTCAGTCAGGTAAAAACCATGGACCCCTTCTCAGAATGCAGCAGCAGATAGTTTTATGACACTCAACATCGGCATGTCTTTAAATTGAATTTTAGGATTATTCAAAACTACGTTTACAACTTTCCCATAATTTCAATACCTGATAATCTAACATGGTTCAACAACTGTTCAAATGGTCATTTTTGGCAAACATTTAGAAATTCGAATTTTCCGATGGAGTCATAAAACCATCTCTGCCATCCTTACCAACATTTTTGCAGGTAGTTTATCCATTGCACTCAGAACACGCTACATCAAAATAAAAATCATACTAAGTCCACACTATACTGTGTAATATTTAATAAATATATCACACCTGCACCTACACATCCCCACAAGAATAATGTTTTTTTGAATTTTCAATTCAAGCTCATGGACCCCCTGGTTAAGAACCCCTGATCTTTAAGATGATATCTGAGTTTGGTGAGATCAAGTTCACTAAGGAAAGAATCATTGGCATTCAGGAAATATCAACTCTGAAATCTGTAAGTGTTGTGGAGTATTCCTCACTTTTTTATCCATCCTTTTCAAAATCCTTTCAAAGTTAACACTTATTTAGGAAACATACAGATTTGATGTACACCACTGTATTAGTCTCTCAACTGCTAAAACAAATACCATACAATGGGTTGGCTTAACAACAGAAATATATTGGTTCATGATTTCAGAGACTAGAAGGCTTGTTTCCTCCTGGGGTTGGTATCTTCTGGCCGGCTAGTAATCTTTGGGGTTCCTTGGCTTTTCTGTCACATGGCGATGTACATGGCAGCATCTCCTATTTCTCTTCTGGGTTTCTTTAACGTCCAGCTTCTGGCTGCTCCCTGTGCCTTCCTTTCTGTGTCCAATTTCCTTTGCTATAAGAACTAAGCTTCACTCAGTCTGGGTACACCTTAACGAATAACGACTTCAAAGATTCTATTTCCAAATGAGTTTACACCTACATGACCAGGGGTTGGAACCTGAACATGCCTTTTGTGGAGGACACGATTCAATCCACAACAACCACTCTCTCCAAATTTCCTTAACCACTTCCATTGTGATAACACCTAGACTTGCTTTTAAGGTTGAAAAAAAAACATGAATTATTGAAGAGGGAGAAAGATACAGTATAATCTACTTTCACCAGAAGAAAGGTACACATTTTTAAATGTCTGAACAGCATGAAACAAAGACACATAGCAAGTAAATGAAACCTCCACTCAGCCAGCATAGCGCTGAAGAAAAGGAACTCTTGGCAACTTCCAACCCTGAGATTCAGGCCAGGTGCTATTGATATAAATGGAAAGTCTAGGTGTTTTTTTTCCTTAACAGAAACAATAGTTCTTTTAAAAAGAATTTCCAGCAACCACCTTTCTTAGACTTTTACAAGAAAGAGCGTGTTTTCTAAAGTGATGGGGGAAGATTCACTGTATTTTTCACCTCAAAAAAACTTCCTCTCCAAAACAGTGGTGTTAGCAAAACTCCCTGTGCAGAACATTTGCTTCTCAACTATAATTATAGATCTAAGACTCAGGCAAAATGAAAACAGAAAGATTCTGGAGGAGCCACAAGAATGTGTCACAAGTTAATACAATATGACTCCCTTCCTTGTCTTCTTATTCTCAAGTGCTCATTGAGCCAGATAGAACTGTGCTAGTTTCATGTAAATTAACATGGACAGACCCAGGCTATGGAAAATTGTGAGGCAAAGTTTGTTCTCAGGATACTAGATGTCTTCTGACTTCCTTGCTCTCCTCCACCAACAATTTTCCCCATTCTACAATATTCCATTAACAGTGCCATTAACAGTCTTCCTGTTTGCCACCTCATACCAGCTTCTCATAGCCCCTGACTCTGATCTCCACCAGGTAACAAAACCAGCCATTGTCCAGGTGTTTGATGGATCATCTAAGATAAGTGTGTATTCATAGAGTGCAGAAAACAAATTCCTGAGGATGGAATTTCAGGTTTTAGAGACAAGCCATTGTGGGAGATATTTGGATGTATCCTTCAATTCACACTTAAAAGGCAACCACCTACACTGCTCATGCCTCAAGACTAATGTTGCATGTTAAGACCACAAAGAAAGGAGAGTAATGGACCCAAAATGATGTATCCTTAAGGGAAACTTCAAAATAGCAATTAAGAAGAAAATAGAAAAAAAATGAATGTGAAGATTGGAAAATATCTCTGTGATTTTTCATTTGGTAAAAAAATAAATATCAAAATTATAGATAACATTGGAGCTGAAAGAGACCTTAGAAATCCACTGTTTTCACCTCTCTCATTTTACAAAGGAAGAGAGGGAAGCGCAGAGACTTGCTCAAGTTTACACAGTGAGTCAGTGTCAGAAACTGAATCAGAATTCAGGTCTCTTTGACTTCCAGTCCAGTGCTCCTTCTAGTATAATCCACTGGTTGTATGAATTTCATGAATGGCTACTTGACATCTGTATCTGGTTAAATATCCAGAGATGAAAAAGATGATTCTCCAATGCTTTTATTCATACATAATCATACTTAAATTCAGGATTTGTTACATTTCAATTCATCTGCTCCTATTTATAGAGAGTTAAATGAGGATCTGTAATTGATATTGACAAAACCATTGTTGACAAAGATCAGGCTAAAAGGAAGAACCCAGGGGTAGGTAGATGCCCTAAAAGACATGCAGATGTGGTGGCTTAGTGATGTAAACTTGGAAAATACCCAATTGGAAACGAGAAACAATTATTCCTCTCCATGTAGCTGGGGGTGGGAAGGAGGAAATCCATGGCATCAGACAGAAATTGATAAGTCCCCATCTTCCCCTCTGAACATTTTAGCATGCCACACACACACGTTACTGACATTGGTAAAACATTCATAACTTTTATGGGGAATGCTTCCTCCTCAAAACACCTTCCCCCAGTTTCCCATTCAAATGAAGATAACATTTTTAATTCCAGCTTGCTAGAATGAGAAGGGAGGATTTTTTTTTTTTTTTTGAAGCACTCTGCAGTTTTCATATTGATGAGAATATCTCTAGTTCTTATTCTCTGATGGGTTCCCCCACTAGTTTACCCCTTTCAAAACATTGCAATTTTCAGAGAAAGCGTTCAACTATAAATCATGACGTATAGATAGTTTGACTAAATGTTCTGAATTGCTTGGACACTTCCAGTTCATGCCTGCTATCTCACTGGATTACTAATAGCTCCCCCCTGGAACTCAACAAGTATCTTTCTTGGATAAATTATATGATCATCCTACCTATATATTTTGATATATGAATATGGGAAGATGACAAAATTATGACTGAAAAAATCAAGTTGCCTTGTAATGTGTAAAATATGATCCCATTTGTGTAAAAGAAATTGAAATATGTGTCTTGAAAATATATATGTAGAAGAGTTCTGGAAGAAACTTCACAATGATTACCTTGGGGAAATGGAAATAGATTGTGAAGAGAAGGTGATGGGGGGCTTTTAATTTCACTTTATGTGCTTTGGTCTATTTGATATTTTTACCACTGGCATTAATTTAATTTATAATAATAAGAGAATGACCTATAGGAGTGAAGGTTTGGAATTTCTGTGCTGCAAAGAGGCTGCTAAAACTTTAGCACCACTGTTCTTATTTTAATTAACTTATTTATCTCCCAAAAATGTTGACAACCAGAAAGTATGTAGCAGCCAGTACCATGAAATGTGTGATGGAGGATTACCTTGTTCCACCCTACCATCTTCTGTTCTCTATATCTCCTCTTCGCTGATTAAGATGGAAAGGCCCTGACCTGATCAAGTTGGTGGAATGAGATACTTCAGGTTTCTCACAGAAGCTTTGAATAGCCAGCAAGAACTGGCAGAAACATCTTTCTCAAAGCTCCAGAAAACAAAGAACTGCAGTAATAGGGTGAGCACCAAACAAAGAAAAAAGCTACTTAAAAATAATAGGTGAAGCCTGGTGGTCACTGTGGGCCCAAAGGGGAGGGGGAGGGAGAAACAAAATAGATGGAACAGGAGGTATTTAGGGGGCAATGGAAGTGTTCTGCATGATCTTGCAATGTTGGATACAGGCCATGTTAAATTTCAGCAAAGATTTATAAACATATATAGTCTAAAATGTGAACCATAATGTAAAACCATTAACCATGGTTAGTAGCTCTGTTTCAATTTTTGTACATCAATTATAACAAATGTACCATCCACACATAAGTTTATTAATATGGGAAGGGGGAAAGGGGTAGGATGTTGGGTATACAGGAGTCCCCTATATTCTGTATGTGACTTTACTGTGATCTAAAACTTCTTTGAAGACAAAATGAAAAAAAGTAAGACACTGGGGAAGAAATGGAAGAAAATGTCACTGTACATACAGGACAACAGATATTTCAGTGAAGTAAGGCAAAACGTCAAAAAAAATTTTTTTTTTATATTTTTCATTATTTTTTTAATATCCCAATTTTTAAATTTTAATTTATAGTTTTTCTAAATTATTATGTATTTTATTTCTTATATTTAAACCTATCATTATTATCTCATTTTTCTATTAATTGTATTTGGCGATATTCTTGACTTTATTTTTGAAGACGTTTTGGACCACAGAAGGGTTACAACTGTGGCAGGGGACTATCATTGTTGTGAGGTGTCAGTGACGGGTGATACATGGGAGGAAGTTCACCTGGGCGTACATATAACACATATAAATGTATTCAAATGTTCATGGGACATTGTCACAGTGGGTAGAGATTCATACAACAACTGAAAGAGTATTGAATTCCCATCATGGGGAGCTCTGCCACATTTTCTATGGAACAGCAACAATCCCCCAAGTTCAGGGGCAATGACTAGTGAAGAAGGGTAGTCCATTGATGGGCCCTTGATATTGGCGACTATGCTTATGAGCCTTTGCTCTTGAAATTGCAACTTAGCCTAGTGTTGTAGGGTGCCTAAGAGTTACCTCCTGAGAGTCTCCATGTTGAGTGTTCTAAGCCAAACTCAACATATAAATGCATTACCTTCCTTCCAGCGAGGGACATGACTCCCAAGGATGAGCCTCCCTGGCACTGAGGGATTACTACCAAGCACCAACTAGCAATACAACTGGAAAAAGACCTTGAATAAAAGGAGGAAACGGTAAAGACAAATGAGTTTATAAGGCTAAGAGATTTCAAATGAGTCAGGAGGTCATCCCAGAGGTAATGCTTATGCACATCTCAGCAGGATCACATAGACTGCCAAAATAGATACTACCCCAAATAATGGGGCTCCTGAGGGCTCTGGAGACACCCAGGTCCGATGGTCATGGCAGATAGCTCCAGAGTTTGGTGCCTTGCCAGTGGGCCCTACTTTGGAGTTTGTGCTCCTGAGTGTGACAGAATTGAACTCAGTTGTGACTTCTCTGCACATGCCTCTTCTGTCCCTTCTATTTGAACCTATAGTTGGTGCTGGAGTTGGTAGGTGTATGCCCAAGAGACTTGAATCTTTGGGTTGTCCATGTGCCAGCTGGGCCCTGAGCCTCAGCGGAGTTGCAACACCTACTATCCAGTTCATTGGACTCACCCAGGACAACTAACAAAGAAGTGAGGATGAGCAACCATCATACTAAGGAACTGAGAGAGATTACAACTGCAAGCAAGAGAGTCTCATCCATCAGCCATATGGGATCAAAGCCCCCTTTCAATTAGAGGTGGAGTGGGCATCACCATCCCAGAATCCTCAGGATTGGGGAATAAAATATGGACTAGAGTGGACTTACTGGTATTCTACTATAGACTTATTGTGATTCTAGCAATGGAAGAAATTATATCATTGATGTGGAAACAGTGGCCACTGGAGGTGCTGAAGGCAGGGATAGGGAAAAAGAGGTGTAATATGGGGGCACTTTTGGGACTTGGAATTGTCCTGAATGACATTGCAATGACAGATACAGGGCCATTATATATCCTGCTATAACCTATAGAATTGAGTGGGATAGAGTGTAAACTACAATGTAAACTATAATCCATCCTTACTGGCAATACTCCAATATGTTCATCAATTGCAATGAATGTACTGCACTAATGAAAGAAGTTGTTAATGTGGGGGAAAGTGGGAGGTGTGGGGAGTGGGGCATATAGGAATCCTTTATATTGTTTTATGTAACATTTTATGTAATCTAAGTATCTTTTAGAAAAAATAAAAAATATATTTAAAAATAAATAATAATAGGATGTTGTGGCACCCTGCCTGGTCCCTCCCCTACCCTTTACCAGCTCAGTGCAGAACCAGTCCATTCTCTCAGTGTGGATGCCAGGTCCTGATAAGCATCATGCACATACTGAGAGCATGTATGTATGGCCCAATATGACTGGTGGTAGCCTGAGGGATTCACCATCCCAGAACTTGCCTTGCATGTAGAAGGAAGCTTACAGGATCTCCTTCAGAATGCTGTGGGAGAGCAGACAAGTGACTGCCTAGGGCAAGGGATTGCTGGAGATGGGACATACAGTGTAGAACTGGGAAGACAAGGAAACTGTTTCTTAGGGAAGAAGGGACATTTGTATCCATGTAAACAGGGAGATTCCTAGGGCCACATATGTATGCCCAAGAAAAGACACATGCACAGGAAACATCAGGGAGATCCCTATGTTTGATCTGAAGCTATTCTCTAAACTCATTGTATGGATACAATCTGAAGGAGAGTACTTTGCACAGGTCAATCTGCAAAGACTGGGAAAGTTGTTCTTTTATTCCCTTCTATTTTTTGGTTAGCTCCTGGCATTCAAGGAAAGCTCTGCACACCACTAGCTGGATACAAGTTTAAGGAACAGATGGCACAGAGTCTAAATTCCAGCAATAATGTATTAAAATATCAAAAATTCTAGGTTTCAACAAAAGATTACAAAACATATGGAGACACATGAAGTGGTGGCCTAGATAAAGAACAAGATTAAAGCATTAGAAACCATCAAAAACGAGGACAAGATCTAGGACATACCAGAAAAAGACTTAAAAAATGGTCCTAAATAAGATCAAAGAGTTGAAGGAAAACATGGGGAAAGAACTAAAGGAAATCAGGAAAACAATAGATGAACACAAAGAGAATATCAATAGAAAGATGTAAATTATAAAAAGGAAACAAACACAGTTGAAGACCACGGTAAAGGAAATTAAAAATTCCCTGGAATGTTTCAACAGCAGATTGGAGCTGACAGAAGAAATCAATTATCAATTATCAATTATTGTGAATTGTCTTGAAGAGAAGGCAATTAAAATCATCCAGTCTGATGAGTAAAAAGAAGGAAGAATGAAGCAAAGTTAACAGAGCCTGAAGAACCTATAAGACACCATCAAACATACCAATATATACATTGTGGGAATTCCAGAAAAAAGAGAGAAAGGAACAGAGAGACTATTCAAGGAAATAATGGTTGAAAACTTCCCAAATTAAATGAAAGATATAAATATACACATCCAAGATGCTCAATGAACTCCAAACAGGATACACCCAAATAGATCATACTATACACATATTATAATATAATCATATTATAATCAAACTCTTCAATGCCAAAGATAAAGAAAGAATTCTGAAAGCCTCAAGAGAGTAGTAACATGTCACATACAAAGGGCCTTCAATAAGATTAATTTCTCATTAGAAAACATGGAGGCAAGAAGAAAGTGACATATTTAAAACACTGAAAGAAAAAATGCCAACCAAGAATTCTATATCTGGCAAAACTCTTTCAAAAATGAAGGAGAGATTAGAGCATTCCCATATAAACAAAAGCTGAGGGACTTCATCACCATTAGACCAGCCCCACAAGAAATGATAAAGGCAGTTCTGCAGCTTGGAAGGAAAGGACAGTAAACAATTGAATGAAGCCACATAAAGAAATTAAGATCTCCAGTAAAGATAATGACATGGGTATATATAAATACCAGTACTATTGTATTTTTAGCTTGTAACTCCACTTTTTACTTCCTACAGGATCTAAAAGGCAAATTCATAAAATGTAGTGACAAATCAGTGGTTTTGGACTCATAATGTATAAACATGCAATTTATGATAAGACCTACATAAAGGTGGGGAAAAGGAGTAGTATAGGAACATAGTTTGTATAATACCCTTGAAATTAAGTTGGTATATAAGCAAACTAAAGTGTTATAAACCCAGGATGTTAAATTTAAGTCCCATGGTAACTGCAAAGAAAATATTGGATAATAAGCAAGCTCATAGAGACAGAAAATAGAATATATGTAACAAGGAACAGGGGAGCAGAGGGAATGGGGAATTAATGCATAATGTGTATAGGGTTTCCGTATGGGGAGATGGAAAAGTTTTGATAATGGAAGGTGATGAGAGAACAGCAAAGGTGTAAATATGAGTAATCTTACTGAATGGTATGCTTGGGAGTGGTTGAGATGGGAAAGTTTATGTTATATGTATGTTCCCACAATTAAAAAGAAAAGAAAGAGCAACTAAAGAGATGACAATTAAATGCAATACATGATCCTGCATAGGACCTAATAAGGGAGGAGAAAAGGCCCAAAATGACATTTTTGGGGCATATGAAAAAAAAATTGAATGTAAGCTGTAAGTTTTGTATCAATGTTAAATTTCTTTTTTTTTTACTTTATTTTGTACATTTAATAATTGAAAATATAAATAATTAAAAACTAAAAAGTAAACACAGATGAATAAATACACACATTTCTCACTTAAATGAACTGGATACATATTTGAACCAAACAATATGTTACACAATATATTTGGTTCATAGTAACACAATCATACAGTATTTGTCCTTTTGTGTCTGGCTTGCTTCGCTCAACATAATGTCCCCCAGGTTCTTCCATGTTGTCATATGATTACAACTTCATTTCTTCTTACAGTTGCATAATATTCCATAGCATGAATATATCACAGTTTGTTTATCCATTCGTCTGTTGATGGACACCTGGGTTGTTTCCAACTTTTGGCAATTGTGAATAATGTTGTTATGAACATTGGTGTGCAGATGTCTGTTCGTGTCACTGCTCTCAGTTCTTCTGGGTATATACCCAGTAGTGGTATTGCCAGGTCAAGTGGCAAGTCTATATTCAAGTTCTTTAGGAACTGCCAAACAGTCCTCCACAGTGGCTGTACCATTCTTCATTCCCACCAACAGTGAATAAGTGTTCCTATCTCTCCACATCCTCTCCAACACTTGTAGTTCTTTTTTTTTTTTAATAGTGGCCATTCTGATAGGTGTGAAATGATATCTCATTGTAGCTTTTTTTTTTTTAATTCTATATTAGTCAGCCAAAGGGGTGCTAATGCAAAATACCAGAGATTGGTTGGTCTTTATAAAGGGTATTTATTTGGGGTAGAAATCCACAGTTACCAGGCCATAAAGCATAAGTTTCT
>JAQZBX010051545.1:0-19353 GCA_029593785.1 Cabassous unicinctus | reverse complement strand
AGATCAGGATCAAGACAAGGATGCCCACTGTCAACACTGTCTTGTGATATTGTGGTAAATGTTCTAACTAGAGTAATTAAACAGTAATAAGATAAAAAACACCCAAATAGGGCAGAAGGAAGTGATATTTTTGCTATTCACTGAAAAAATGATCCCATATCTAGAAATCCTGAAAAATCCACAATATTTCCAGAACTTATAGACAAGCTCAGCAAAGTGGTAGGCTACCAGATTAATATGCAAAAATAAGTAGCATTTTTATACACTATTGATGAGCAATCTAAGGAGGAGCTGCTCAGTGGACAGCCTCAATCTGTAGCAGCACAAAGAGTTACATGAATCCTCAGATCTGCAAATTTACCATTTGTGATTGAGAATTACATTAAGTTTTAAATGTATTAATCATGTCTATGTGCAAGATTTAGGGTTCATGACTTATGCATAATATAACTCATTTTCTATTTCCTCTCCCATCCATCCATTTCTTACACCTCCCATGATCCACCTTAATTTAACCTGGATTTCACTTTTTAAGCAAGGAGGCTTTTATTCCCTTCAATCCCAGTAAAGATGTGTATGTTAATGTTAGCTTGTCCATATTGGAAATAAAGCCACTATTCACAACACATAGTACTTTTTTTTTTTGTATCTTAGCCTTGAAACTCATGTCTATGAATTCTAACTCCTAGGATTCTATATTTCCTCAGATTAGTTCAACTGGAAAATCACTTTATCTTGCTTACAATTTTAAAGTCTTGACATTTATGCTTTTACTTCCCCTGATTTCACACCAGGTAGTATTGGAAGTATTAAAATCAGGTTTTAAAACGTGCAGTCTGAAGCACCTAATATTCACATTAGCTTCTCAAGTCAATATTGACTTCTCCTAGCAATATCTTGATATACTTTATGCTATCGAATCATGTCTATATTTTCTATATTGAAATAAAACACCTTACTCTACCAAGACTAGGAAAAGATTATAAAAGTGGAAGTAAGAAATTGATAATCTGCAATGCAATAAACTCCACCCACCAAAACAAAACTCCATGACCACTTGAGCATGTCCATATGCCATAGAGGCATTTCGCAGGTGCAACTGCCTTTGTGGTAGCCCATAATTTTTGATAAGTTGTGTTCTCAGTTTCATTTGTCTCAATATATTTACTAATTTCATTTGCAATTTATTCTTTGACCCACTGATTATTTAGGAGTGTGTTGCTCAGCCTTCATTCATCTGTGAATTTACTTCTTTCCTATTATTGTTTTCCAGTTTCATTCCACTATGATCTGAGAAGGTGCTTTGTATAATTTCAAACTTTTTATATTCATTGAGTCCTGGATTGTGACCTAACATGTGGTCTATCCTGAAGAAAGCTCCATGAGCACTTGAGAAGAATGTATAACTCACTGAGATAGTATGCAACATTCTGTATGTCTGTTAGATCTAGCTCATTTACCATATTGTTGAAGTTCTCTGTTTCCTTGTTGGTCTTCTGTCTAATTGTTCTATCTAATGATGGAGTGGTGTGTTGAAGTCTCTAACTATTATTGTAGAGATACCTATTTCTCCCTTCACTCTTGCCAGTTTGCCTTATGTATTCTGGAGCACCCTGGTTAGGTACATAGATGTTTATGACTATTATTTCTTCCTGGTGTTTTGTCCCTTTTATTAACATATAATGGCCTTCTGTATCTCTTAACTTTTTTGCACATAAAGTCTGTTTTCTCTGAATTAATATAGCTATCCTTGCTCTTTTTTGTTTACTGTTTATGTGGAATATTTTTTTTCCAACTTGTCACTTTCAGCTGATTTATATCCCTGGATCTAAGGTGAGTCTCTTGTATGCAGCACATGGATGACTTATTGTTTGTTTGTTTGATTTTATCCATTCTGTCAGCCTATATCTTTTGATTGGAGTGGTTAATCCATTCTCTTTCAATTATATTACTGTAAATGCATTATTTACTTCCAACATTTTATTCTTTGGTTTTCATATCAGATCTTATTTTTGTCTGTCTTTGTACTCTTTTGATTATCCTTTTTGCTATTCTTTATTCTATACTCTTCTCCATGACTCTCTCTCCTGCCTTTTTCTTTCAGGCTTTAATGCTCGCTTTAATATTTCCTGCAAAGTTGGATTCTTTCTTATAAACTCTCTTAGTTTCTGTTTTTTGTGAATATTTTAAACTCACCTGCATATTTGAAAGGCAATTTTCATGGATAAAGAATTCTCAGCTGGCAGTTTTTTCTCTTTCAGTATCCTAATTGTACTATACCACAGTCTTCTTGCCTCCATAGTTATTGAAGAGAAATCTACACTAAGTCTTACTGGGTGTGATGCTTTGATTCTCCATTGCTGCTTTCAAAATTTTCTCTTTATCTTTGATATTTGACATTCTAAGTAGTATGTTTCTTGGAAAAGGTCTATTTTCATTTATTCTTATTTGGGTTCACAATGCTTCTTAGCATGAACTTATATAAGTTTGTTTCTTTCATAAGAGTTGGGAATTTTTCAGTTATTATTTCCTCAAATACTCTTACTGCTCCTTTTCCCTTCTATTCTCCTTCTGGAACTCCCATCACACATGTATTGTTGTGCTTCATGTTGTCATTCAACTCCCTGAGCCTTTGCTTATTTTTTTTCCATTCTTGTCTCTGTTCTTGTCTCACTTCTAGATCAGCTTCTGTATCACTTATTCTTTCTTCTATTATTTCAAGTCTACTGTTATATGCATCTAATGTGTTTTTTATCTCATCTATCATTTCTTTCATTCCCATGAGATCTGTTACTTTTCTATTCAGGTTTACAAATTCTTCTTTGTGCTCACTCAGTGTTGACTTCTTAATGTTCTTTATCTCTTTAGTCATATTGTCTTTCAACTCATTTATTTGATTTTGAAAATTTGTGTGCATCTTATTGATTATTTTCCTGAAATCCTGTGTCTTTTATAAGGATTTGATATATTCCTTTTCTTGGGTCATTTCTTCCATTTTCTTAGCATGGCTTGTAGATTTTTGCTGATCTCTAGGCATCTTATTAGGATGATGAGATCACTCAGATGTTCAACTTCTCTCTTTCATAGGGATTTAGTGGTGAGTAGATGTGTGTTACTGCTATTGTTTGATTCTTGGTTCAACCTATTCTGGGCCTTTAGGATTGTCCTTTGTCACTCAGATCTGGGCCCTGGACCCCATAATACATTTCAGACCTCCTTCCTTAGGGCCTTGGAGAGTGAGGCTATAAAGGCTGGAAAAAACATTTTTTATTTATTCACTTTTAATTTCCTCACATGAACTTCCTCAGTCCACCAGCATATGGTACTCTTTGGCAGCCCTCTCAGTTCATTGCCTTGTTGATGTGTGTTTGCTCCAACATGGACCAGATCAATGTGACAGAAATTCCTGACTGGAGGCTAAGAGTCTTGTAATTCAAACTTTCTCATAGGCAGTTCTCTAACCTTTGCTGGCAGCTCCCTGCCTTTTCCAAGGGAATAAATAATTCCTCTCCTCTCTGTGTCCTCAACACCCAGCCCTGATCAGTAAAGACATGATTGAGAGCATCAGATCTCTTTAGTCCTGTGCTGGCTTCCAAGGCAAACAATGGTGCAGCCCCACCCAGACTGGAAGGGCTTGTAAGATACAGAAGACCAAATTTGTGGGCTCTAAAGTTGAGTCATCCTTAGGCTGTGTCCTTCTCTCTCCTTTCATGTTGGAGCCCCCTTCATTTGTAGCCAACAGCCCTGAGTTTGATATTTCAAAAGTGTTTATAGGGAGTGGGAGGAACAAGAGACGTGTGTATATATATACTTCCACCTAAGAATATTCAACTGTCCTATATACATCAGAAATGCATTAATTCCATATGGAATAGGTTGCAAGTCCTTGAGAAATATTCACTCTTAAACTCGACATCCTTAAATTTTATGACATGAAACTAATATAACTTGTCATATGATAAGGGAAAGAGTTTGGGAATAAAACAAATGCATTTATTTTAGTACATATATAATAATATTCATAACAAAACAAGGAAGAAAGATTCAAGATTATTACAGTGGTTATGAGGAATGGAATATATAATAGCACTGGCATGAACCATGTATCTCATTTATACTAAGAAAATTAATGAAAAGAAAGAATAGACCATTATTATTTTAGAGCTATTAAATATTTTCTTCAAATAATAACCTCATCTGTTTAAAATTATACTAGTGTCAGGTTGCTCATCATATAAAAATATTTTCATTCAGAAAGAATATATTTGGCTCCTTAAATTAATTTAAGCAATGATTTGATCATTTGGAACAAGTAGCCAAAGATTATGATTTTATCAATAGCAAATTACTGATGCTTTGCAATCATTTTCCAGATATAGACAGAGATGTGTCCTAATCTTTCCCCTACAGGAAACAGAAGTCATATCATATATCTACCCATTGATTCCAATAAATCAAAAATTATTTTATGTTTATAAGGATTTTCAAATGTACTATTTCTCCATTACTTTTGGCAATACCAGAATCAAATATATACTCTATTAATATTTTCATTTCTCTATTAGGTTTTTCACTGTTCAAATAAAAAATAAAGTATATTCTGTTAAATTTGTCTTTATTTGGAGGCTCATTATCCCCAAAGTTAGAATTATTATACCCTCTTTTTTTAAAAATTCAATTTTAGAGATATATATTATTAAAGTATACAATTCATCCAAAATATAAAATCAGTGCTTTTTGTATAATCACATATTTGTATGTTGAATGCTTCAATCATTATTAGAGCACTTTCATTATTTCAATAAAAATAATAAACAAAAAGCAGACAAACAAATAAGAAAATTCCTCACCTCTCAATCTTTCTATGTTTCCCCTGCTATACATAGCTGCTGCTTCTGGTTATTCTTGCAAAGTTATTTATTTGTTGATTTAGCAGTTTTATTGAGATATAGTCACATACCGTATGATCTATCCACTGTGTATAATCAATGGCTTTTAGTATAATCACAGTTTTGTACATTCATCATCTCAAAAATTTTAGAACCATTTCATTAATCCAAAATTAAGATTTCATACTTATTACCATTTTTCCTCAGATCTACATAACCACTAATCTAATTGCATCTTTATAAATTGATTTATATTTACATTTTATATAAATGGAATCATACAGTATGCAGTACTCTATGTTTCTTCTCCTTCACTTAGTACAATGGCTTTTTTGTGTGTGTCTGATATTAACATTGTGTAATATTAACTTATATCTGTTCAGCTTCAAAGAAAAATGGTCTTATATATGCAATTACATGCATATTCATACTTCACATATTATATTTATATTTCACATGATATATTAAGTTCATAATAGGACAATCTTGCAGTATTTATTCTTTTGATTACATCTTCCTTTGACAACCTGCTATTGATTTACTTTTACACTATTTCTTTACATTACAGATTTGGCCATAAAGCCAAAAAAAGTCTATAGAAGCTCAAATCAATTCTGCCTGAAGAAATATTTATTTTGAAAATATGAATAGCCTAAGGAAATTGCATTTAATGTGCAAACTTATTTTATACTATATTTGAATAATAATTTTATTTTGTAACTTTTGTGCAAACCTATAATGTCAACGAACTACTTGACAGAATAACCAAAATCTCTATCATAAAAACTTCAATGCCAGGCTTAGTGAATTGATGACAAACTGATTCAGAGTAATAAGCTGTTCCTATCAATCCACTCAACTACAATGAAATTTCAAGGGAAAAGGGCAAGTCCAACACAAAAGTTACATATACATAAAAGGAATAAAACCATTATGTCATTTCAAGATTTTGATGTAGGATATTGATACAATAGATGTATAGTAGATGTTACTTAGCCTAGAATTGAGTATGTTGTTGGCTTAAATATTTATACTGAAAAATATAAATACAAACATATATTTCCTATTGTATATAAAGAGACACACCATAAAATTTAATGCAGATACAGTCCTGGAAACATTGCATTTTCTCTCAGTCTCATTACTATACAAAGTACCTATCAGACATAAAATTATACTGGAAATGAATAATATTAAAAGGGGAAGATAATATTACTTGTCCCATGGGATTGTTTTAAGATTAAGTGAGATACATTATAATCATTGTAAGTATGCAAATCATAGGCATTTAATTTAACGTAATTAAATTTACAATTATGGCCTACATATGCTACTACAATTGAAAATATCTTTCAAAAACTGAGAATCATTAAATAGCACACACAATACACCAACTTACACACAAATGCACATATACACAAACATAGACTAAAGCATGGCACACATTCAATATTCAATAATAAGAGTTATTGTTTTATAATTACTGGGTAATGTTTTCTATTTTATTGTGTATTAAAATATATATTATTGTTACATTTTAAAATTTATAGTTAAAATATTCTATAACAGAGAGAAGAACAATGTGATAGGGACAGGAAGTGATATAGAGAGGCAGAGAGAGAGACAAGGAACGAATGAGAGAGAAATAGTCAGGATATAATAGAATATTACAAGGACACAGTTCATATCAATGAGATAAATCAGAATATATTGTTTACTCATGTCCTGGTAAATTGTTCAATATAGCTGCCTGAGAGAGAAAGGAACTCAGCACATTGAATGAGAATGTTGGATTAGGCTTTCACACACATACACACACATAGATGTGTGAGAGAAAAAACTGTATGGCAGGTGTGAAGGTGAAAGAACAAAGCTTGTGTTGTCCTATGCTCTTTATTTTGAAATCACGCATTTCAGCTACTCATGATTTCTTTTATGTCAGTCATTTCATGTTTTAATTAACCATCCTTTGCCTTTCAGTTTGATTAATGGTTCTGCATCATACTCTTCAGAATTATGGCAAAGTGACCATACATCTGCCCCTTGATGCTGCCACACCAATTTACAGGAATCCTGAAATAAGTTTCTCACTGTGACATCAACCCTTAACTGTCCAAGTGAGTCTATAATCACAATGAATAGGGAAATCATCTACAACAATTGTTGATGCTAAAAATTAATGAATCATCCTTGACTTCTTTCTCTGTCCCCTTAGATGTACAAATCACCATCTCCTATCTATATATCTACATAAATGTGTCTCATAGTTATTCACTCTCATCTACTAAGGACCATGTGTGGTCCTAGTGTTCTAAAGCATTCATTCTGCCCTTCTCTCTCAAATGAATGGAACCTGGGTAGACTCAGTGTCACCCACATAACACCATATTTTTCCTTATAGCAATGGAGTATGGCTCATTCACTAAATGCTGACATTGACATTATAGGAGTGGTGGAGATTGGAGGCACACACCCTTCTTTCCTTCATCCTACTACTTAGCATATGGACACAATATTGTGGCTCTGCAGTTCTCCAGAAATATTTACCAGTTGAATATAATGTGCATAGGCAGAAAATTAAGAGAAACCAAGGCAAGTTCTTATCATCCAAGAGTCACCACAGTAATCTAGTCTGCCAAAATCCAGACTTTTTTTTACTATGAGCAAGTTTAAAAATAGGCTTCTTCAGTGGTTAAGACACCAGTTAGTTGTCTTTTATTTATAGCAGAACTTGCATGCATATGTTTAACATTTGGGCTAATTTTAAATGGCAAAGTTTTTAAAAGTAAATTCATTTCCTTGGTGGAAATTAAAAGCTAGGATTCAGATGATTCTAGGAATTTGGGTGGGGAGATCTGGTAAGTATTATTTAACAAGATATCTCACAAATATTATGCTTGATGTACCAAATACTTGGCTATAGTATTAAATACTAGGTTAAAAAAAACTCAAAATATGAGTAATGGTTTTGCCATTTTCAGCAGTCTAGTAAGAGAAAGTTGAAATCAAGCTAGACTTAGAGGATGAATATAGCTTTTAAATAAAATATTTTTCTGCTTGGAGCATAATATGGAAATCACTTGAGCTCCATAATCAGCAACTTTTCAGGGCTGAAAACTTCAACTGTTTATGTACTTAAAAAAGCATCAGGTAAGTAGTAAATAAGGGCTGTCATCTTTAAAAGCAGAGGAATACAGGGCTCCAAACATCAAATGCCTTCTCTTGAAATTTCTCTCAAAAGAATGAGGCTATTTTACATTTCACAAAGAACTAATTTACATATTTTCTTATCTGAGGCAATTGTTGCAAATTTCCTCACCAGAGTCATCTGTGATAATGATGGAACAATCAAATGAGAGCTACATTAAAAACTCTACCTTCTCAGGGTTTTCATTGGCTGAAGTAATTTGTTAATGGACGTGGCTAGAAATGAACTAAATTTTTGAAGGATGAGTGTTGCCAAATGAAAGCTAAACCTGGTCTATATCATGTTGTGAATTTTAGAAATTTACATAATTCCTTTTACTCTGAATCTGTATTGCAGGCATTAAGCTACATATTCAAAATATCACAGAAAATTCCCAATTCCTCCCACAAGTTGAAACCACCAGTTTTCTTCCCCTCGAAACCTCCACCCACTAACCCACTTTCAGAGTAGCCTGTGCTTTACTGGTTTGTAGAAGTTTATAGAAATTTTCATTCGAATGCCCACCTCTTCATGTTTATGCATATGAGGCTTGCTGCCTTGTGAAAAGTTATTGTTTCTGAAGCCGGCTCTAATGGGTTCTAGGCACAGAGCATGCCAGGCCTCCATTTTAGGACCAAGCAAAATTGCAACAGAGCATGTGCTGTTTAACCTTGCCTTTCTCAAAATGAATTGTCCCATATTGGCTCACCACATCCTTTAACCATGCCACTCACTCACCTTTCCCAAGCCAGATTGGCCTGTGCCACTGCACCCTATCTTTAGCCACTCTCTTATGCCTGCCTTCCCCAGATGTCATAAAACACAAGTGCCCATTTTTTGGGGGGGAGACTGATCTGAAGCTTGTCTCTAGTCTCTGCTGGCCAATCACACAATAAATGTTTTATTTTCTCAAAATCCTGGTGACTCAGTATTGGCTTCTGTGCATTCAGGATAATCGACTGTCTTGTTATTAATTTGGCAACCATGAAGGGGCAGTCATAGAGACCTCTGCCCAAGGCTCCACAGCACCTGTTTGATGGAGTTTTCAAGTCATGGGTCCTGAGCAGATGCTTAGATGAGTTAGTCTAGAGGCTTGGGACAAGAACTCTCTCTTGACTACCAGTGTTGTTCGTCCTTCAGTGCAGTTTAATTTTGAGAGAAGAAACAGTTCCAGGTAAAGGTGTCTTCTGGATGAGTAACTTTGTTAAGGTGCCTACTCTTAAACAAAATCCATCTAATCTCTGGCCATCAGGGTATGCACCTTCCAATCTAATTTGCTGTACCTAGGGAAGAAGTCCTGATGAAAATACATGAAAAAATCCTTTTGAAAATAAGGTCAGAGGTATTTGCTGATGGGATGCTGGGGAGACCTAGAAATGCTGAACCTGTCCAGGTAAGAGTGAAGCCTGACACCGCAGTTCCTAATCTCAAACAATATCCATTGAAAAGAGAAGCCAAGGAAGACATATGTCTCCTAGACATAAAAAAGACTTGTGATTTGTTCATCCATGAATGGCAAGGAGCCAGCCTGGGAGTATTAATCCAGAACATTCATGATACCTGGAGCCGGTTGCCTGTTACTCAAAACAAATCAATGGAGTAGCACAGGGTTGGCCTGTCTGCTTTTAAGCAATGGCAGCCACTTGTGATTTACTGTAAGAAGCAGAGAAATTTACCTGAGGACAACCCACAACTGTACATACATCACAATGTGTGTTTCCCCTCCTAAAGCAAAAATGGAGATATTGGCTCATATCTGGGAAGTTAGGCAGATACCAAGCTATCTAACTAGACAATCCCAAAATGACATTAAAACAGTCTCTTCTTTAAACCCAGCTACAGTACTTACAACATCAAGAAGGACCAGAGAATAACAGTATACAAATAACTGAGAAAGTTGTATTCTATCCATCTTGATCTACAGATGAACCAATGGAGAATCCAGACTTGGAGATGTTCACTGATGGAAACAGTGGCATTGACCAGGGATGCAGAAAGTCTGGGTATGCTAAAATAACTTCATAAGAGGTACTTCAAAGATGAGGCCTTTCCCCAGGTATGTCTGCTCATTTAACAGAACTCATAGTCTCCACCAGGTCCCTAAACTTAGGGAAAGAAAGAAAAGTAAACATATACACAAACTCTAGATATGAATTTTCAGTGATCCATGTTCATGGGGCCATTTGGAAAGAAAGAGATCAGAGAAAAACACATCATTTGTAAGTGTGAACCTATCACAGATTCAAGACTGATTTTCAAAAGGAAATAGCAAATAAGTAATGTGTAATATAGATTGTACTGCTCAGTTATGTATTCTTCTCTTTCTTGTTGGCTGAAATCTTTTAAGAATATTTTATGGGCTAATGACATCAAGCCTATTACCTAATGGCTGGAACCATTTTCTCTGTAGTGAATAATCTAGATTAATCAATATCTTAGATTAGTTCCCAGGATGTAACCACTAGCTAAACCCTTTAGATAAGATTATAAAAAATGGTTAGCATTGTTTTCATCCTTATAACTTTGTCTGCTTGTAACTTCCCATGTCACATTGAAAAATGGAAGGAAAATTTCCTTGATAAATCTTCCTAAGCCCATGCTGGTTAGGACAATTGAAAAATTGCTGAGTATTTCACCCAAATCCTTACATAAAATCCTCTTCCTGTATCACTATACCAGTACATTGTTTCCTTCAAGTCCCAGAATTAATACTTCTAAAGGGTGACCAGAACCTTAGAATTGAGAATTCCCATAGAAGAGGAATTGCTCACCTTTGGCTCATTCTCTTGTTTGATCTTACACCCTATCATAACTGATCCTTGGAAAGAGATGGAAAATATGGAACCCTACACTTAAGTGCCTCTCCACTGCCCCACATCATGTATGAACAAAAAACAAACATATCCTGGGGTTTTTCAGACAACCATAATCAAACAGCCTGTAATTACATGGTGAATGGGGTTCCTAACAAGATGGCAATTTATCAGGATTTAATAGAGGGGGAGGTTTATACCTGTTATATTATCAAAAGGTCTGATACTGACCAACAATGGTAGTTAGCATATAAAAAGCCAAGAAATTGAAATAGACAAAAACCCTGCAAAATTCTCCCTTGCAAGGTATCTTCCTTGCATGAAACTTGATAAGCACTCATTTTTAAAAGATAGAAATTCATCATGCTGCTATATCTCAATGCTCCAGAAATCCCTGCTTCTAAATTCTCCCCACAGAACTGCATTTTTTACTTTTTCCAACTTATTTTTTCTGAAACACAGTTCTGACTATGCAAGATGATTACTGAGTTACATTTCCTAGATTTATACACAAATTTAACAAATTCTGCTTACCTTTACTTTTCATGTTCCAAGTGAAAATAAACTAGTCACATTTGAAGAAATTTTATCTGCAATTTTGCCTTAATTCTTCATCTTTCTTTCCTACCTTGTCTAAAGGCTTAACCTTTTCCCATTTTCCAACATTCATCTATAAGATCCTCCCTTCGTGCAACATATTTACTCAATTTAGAAGAGAGGACTCTCTCAGAACATGGTACCTCTGTCAAGGCATTGTGTTTACTCTTGCATTTTATCCGTTTATGTTTCACTATTTTCCTACCACTCCTGGTAAAGGATTTCACTTTATTGTGTACCCTAGTCCAACCATAACTTGAACTAAGAATTCTTTCATGACCTCACCACTACTTTCTTTTTAAAAACTTCATCTCTCACCAAAGTCGTTTGGAACAATTTCACTCTACGGAAGACTATCTTGCTTATTCCTCTCACATTTAACACAGTAGGCTCCCTGGCATCTCAAAATCCTCAAGCAAAACCAAAGTCTTACATACTGCCTGGTCTTTCGTCAAAATTAATGTGCTTCAAATTCACTTCCTTTAAATGGACTGGGGACTGTTACATTATGCCACATCAGGCATTTGCTTCAAATTTAGTTGATGGTTTTCAGAAAGAAGGGGCAGAAATTGTTGGAAGCTTCAAAGAGAGAGAATAACTACGTACCTCACAGTCCTGTTTGATGTGACTTGTGGAAGGGAAAAATGCCACCATTTGAAAGTACAGAAGGGGAGGCATTTTCTATAACCAGACAAGGAAGTGAAGGCAATGTAAGAAAACTGTTTGAAATGACTTGGGAAGAGAGGTCACTGATAAAAAACCAGGAAATCCATAGGGTGCAATGGAAGTTTCAATGAGTCTCAGGAAGGAGGGTGATGATGTATGCTTCAACCAGCATTTGCTGAACTATTTATAAGAATGTGTGTTTGTCACAAAAAAAAAGGGCTTCATTGCCTCTTCCCCATTAGTTTCTCACTTCTTAGCATCATTAATTTCTATATAGCATACCCTGGAAACACATTGTCTCTCTTTTCAAAAAATTTTATTTATTATTTTTTATTTTTTTAAAAAGATACTTAGATTACATAAATATTACACAAAAAATATAGGGATTCCCATATGCCCCACCTCCCACACCTCCCACAACTTCCCACATAAACATCCTTCATTAGTATGGCACATTAATTGCAATTGATAAACACATCCTGGGGCTTTGCCATTAAGCATGGACCATAGTTCACATTGTAGACAACACTCTCTCCCACACAGTTCTGCATGTTATATGATGATATAAAGTGGCCTATATCTATCATTGCAATGTCACTCAGGACAATTCCCAAGTCCCGGAAAAGTCCCTGTATTACAACTGCTTTTCCCTCTCGCTGCCCCCAGAGCCTCCAGTGGCCACTGGCTCCATATTGATGTTGCAATTTCTTCCATTGCTTGAATCACAATATGTCTATAGTAGAATACCAGTAAGTCCACTCTAGTCCATAGCTCTTACCCCCATCCTGAGGAGTCTGGGATGCTGGTGTCCACTCCTCCTCCAATTGAGAGGGAGCTTATATCCCATGGGGAAGATGGATGGGATTATCCTGCCTGCACCTGCAGACTCTCTCCATTCCCTGGGATGGCCATTGTCCATCACCATCTCCCCGCCAGATATCCTGGGTGAGTCCAATGAGCTGTAATGTAGGAGTTGCTGCTCCACCAAGGTTCCGGGCCCAGCTGGCACATGGACAGCCCAAAAACCAAGTCTCTGGATGTATACCTACAAACTCCAGCACCAAGTATAGGTTTGAATAGAAGGGACAGATGAGCCATGTGCAGGGAATACATAGTTGAGTCTACCTCTGTCACTCTCAGGAGCACAGACTCCAAAGTAGGGCCCACTGGTGAGGCACCAAACTCTGGAGGCATCCGCCCTGACAAAAAACCTGGGTGTCTCCAGAGCTCTCAGGAGGCCCACTATTTGGAGTGATATCCACTTTGGAATTCTATGAGATCCTACTGAGATGTGCATAAGCGTTACCTCTGGGATGACCTCCTGACACATTTTGAAGTCTCTTAGCCATACAAACTCATTTGTCTTTATTTTTTCCCCCTTTTATTCAAGTCTTTTTCCAGTTGCATTGCCAGTTGGTGCTTGGTAGCAATCCCTTGGTGCCAAGGAGACTCATCCCCAGGAGTCATCTCCCATGCTGGGAGAAAGGCAACACATTCACATGCTGAGTTTGGCTTAGAGAGAAGCCACATATGAGCAACAAGGAGGCTCTTAGGCACCCCATAACAACAGGCTAAGTTTCAATTTCAAGAGCAAAGACTCATAAGGCTATTCATCAATATCAAGGGCTCATCAGTGGATCATCCTCCTTCACCAGTCACTGCCCCTGCGCTTGCTGGACTGTTGCTGCTCCCTTAGAGAATGTGGCAGAACTCTCCAGGATGGGAATTCAGTATTCTCTCATTTATTGAGTGATTCTTCACACACTGTGATAATACTTCATGAACATTTGAACATTTTTATATACCTTATATTTATGCTCAGGTGAATTTCCTCCCATGCATCCCCCATCCCTGACACCCCACACCAATGTTCCTACCCTGCCCCTGTTGTAACCCTTCTGTGATCCAAAGCTTCTTCAAAGATGAAGCCATTACAATAGCTGAATAGAATTAATAAGAAAATAAAAATAAGCTTAAATGTAAATGATAAAATACATAAAAATTTAAAAGAAAATTAAAAAGAAAATAAAATTAAAAGATTGAGATATTAAAAAAATGAAAAATATTTTTTAAAAATTTGACTTTTTGCCTTTCATCATTGCAATATCTGGTGTCCAGTCTGTACCATGGCACCTTCTCCCTCTCATTCACCAGTGTCTTACTATTTTTCATTTTCTTTTCAAAGATGTTTTAGGTCACAGCAAAGTCACACACAGAATACATGAGACTCTGATATACCCAACATCCTCCCCCTTTCCTCCCCCCATATTAATACCTTTTTATATGTGGATGGTAGCATTGTTATAACTGATATACAAATAATGAAACATAGCTACTAAATATTGTAAATGGTTTACACTATGGTTTACATTTTAGACTGTACACTTTTATAAATTTTGGTGGTATTTACCATGTCTTGTGTCAAACAGGGAGTATTTAGTGGTCAGTAGAATTGTTCTTCATTACCATACAGTGATGGGCGCATTGTCTCTGAAGGGATCTGTTTATGGTATGCCACATATACTGGATGGAAAATACATCTGGGCAGAGTCCTTGGTTGGTCTTGTTTTTAGCTATATACCCAAAATTGTGATCTTCACCAGGTGTTTCTGCAAAGAATGAATGTACTAATTCCACACACTGCCTGCTACAGACAGGCAGATAAAGAGGGGTCACTTTATCAAGTGATTCTGCTTTAATAAATTTTTATACATGATGAGTCAATATGAATGGTAACCAAATAAATTTAATATGAAGTTTAATTTTTTAAATTCAGTTAATTTTATAATTTTATCCATCCATTATATGAGATCTAAAATTAATTGTCATTTTAAAAGGCTTGCAAGTTTATAAGCATCATGCTTTTGTTATCTCATTCAATCATCAAACACCTATATGAGTTCCAGAGAGATTAGATAACATTCCCAAGGTTTTCCACTATAAACAAGTCATCAAATCAAGAGATGTCTGTGACAGAAAACACATTCTAAATTAATACACTATTTTCCCCACAAACATCTATCTTTCTCACACAACATAGGAACTCCATTTGATTTCTCTCTTTACAGCCTAATGTTGTTTTTAATGAGGGGGAAAGATGGCTATTTCACACAGGAATGAGGGTTGTGTTGGACCTGCTATTAGAACTAGCCATTTATTGATTGCAATCGTTTTAAAGTCAGCTTGTGTTCTCTGCAATATTATTATTATTTTTAATAATACCCATGGAATATATAAATTATATTGGGTGTAATTTTCTCTTAGCCTGAATTATATTTACCTCATAAATCATTGAGAGCTATTTTCTTGTTAATATTATATTTGTATGCAATTTTATTGAAGTATATCATCCACACATATACATAAATAACCAATAAATGTATAGTAAAATTTCTGATCTTACAAAACAAGCATGCATATAATCAGTCATACAAGACTACCATATATCACCCTAATACCAATACTATCCACTATTGTGAAACATTTGTTATAAACCATGAAAGAGCATCATTAAAATATTTCTATCAACTCTAACCCACATATTACATTTGGTGTATTTATCCCAACTGACTCAATTATTAACACCTTCTATTAATATTATATATATTTTTATACTTCATAAGAGAACATTCTCCTATTTATTTTGTTAACCACAGTCCATCTTCCAACAGTGGATTCCTTGTGTTATACAGTCCCATGCAATGTTCAGTGCAATCAAAGTATACATTCAGTGACTCTCATTTTCATCACAGATTTGTCTGTCATCAGCTCAGTCAATTTTAGAATGTTTTCATTAATCTAAAAGGAATAATCCATAGCCACTAATATCCACCTACTGTTGTGTCTTAGACTTCTGGGAAGAAGGCATTGAAGTTGTAGGCAGGGCTCAACTCTCTTCCAAAAACAGTGAAGGAAGGGCCAAATACTATATGAGGTAGCTGCTTTGGGAATCTGCACACCAGGAGAGTGTTGCACTTTGTCCAGGAGGGAGAAAGGCAGAGAGACAAAGAGTCCAAATGAAAACAGTGAGTTTTTCACCCCTGTGACTAGGAACAGCACGTATACCCCATTCTTAAGGTGAATAGCCTCGGTAAAATTCCTGGCTCATTGCAGCCAACGGAGTGGGAAAGAAAATTCTGCTCCATGGAAGAAAGAGGGGTCAGTCCAAGGTAGAGCATGACTTCTTTCAATTAGTTTGGCCAACTGAGCTCCATTTGAATCTCAAAGAGACCCCAGCCAGCAACAATGTGGCCCCTAGAAGAGGGAAGATTAAATCTGATTAGGGAAGCTGTCACACCTAACCAGAGAGAGAGGAACTAGGTCAGTGAGGGGCTTGAGGGTGACAGGTGCCTAACCAGCCCTGGAAACAAGGAAGCAAGGAAAGATAGCTAGGAAAAGTTTAGGATACCAACTTGCCTGAGAGAAAGGGGATGGGGGAAAGACACATAAGCTTTTAGTAGCCTACCAAACCTATGGAGTGGGTGTAGCTCAGTGAAGAAATGCCTGCCTCACATATACTAGGCCCCTGGTTCAATTCCTGGTACCTCATAGGAGACAGGTTCCACAGAGTGATCTACTCAGTTGTGACGCACCCAGCTTTTACCCATTGTTAATGAAGTTATAGACTGATATATTTTTTTTGTTTTCTTTTGTTTTTGATCTATTGTTTTCTTTTAATTTTTATGAGTTTTTAACTTATTTTATTTTTTACTCTTTGTTTTATTCACTAAAACCAGGTACACTACCTATGAATGGAAGGCTGCAGGGTGATTAATTAAAGAACACTGGCAGCCTGAGGGGGTTCCTAGAGTCCTAAGAGGTGAAGCCTGTTTTTCTTGGGTTGGTCTTTTAGTTTTGTCTTCTTTTGTTTTCATTGTTTTCTTTGCTCTTTCTTTGTTTCCTTTGTATCTTATCCTTATATTTTCTCCATTATTTCTTTATTTTTTTCCTTTCATTTTTTCCTCTTCAGTTGTTTTACTTTCATTCAACTTTTCTTGTTTTATCTTCCTTTTTTCTCTTCTTCTCATCTTTCTGTTCTTTTCTTTTATTGCATTTTTCTTGTTTCATTTTTATTCCATCTTTTTTTATTCTTATTCCTTTGTATTTTTATGATTTTTACTCTTATTAAATATTTATTTTTCTGTCTCTTTCATGGTTCCTTTTTAAACTTTTTATTATTACTATTTTTCTTTTTCTCTTCTTCTCTCTTTCATTTTCTATGTCCTTAATATTTTTCCAAGGGAACACAGACAGCTATAAGGATATAGAATAGATACTAACATGTGTCAAAATGGAAGCTTACACAAAATAAAATTAAATTCTAGAGTAGAAAGGAAAGCTAACCATCTGATAATGAGATCAAGATAAACAGATGCCTACAAAACAAGAAAAACCTTACAAGTCACACTAAGAAACAGGAAAATATGGCCCAGTGTAATGAACAATTTAAAAAACAGGAGATAATGCAGATCATGGAACACCTGATCAAGGATGTCCAAACAAATAACATGAATCGACTTAATGAAGTGAAGGAAGAGATAAAAGATATTAAGAAGACACTTGGGGGAAGGGCAAGATGACATCAGTTTAGGAGGGCACTAGCTGACTTGCTCTCTGAGGACGGCTGATTGGGGAGAGGGTCCTGCCTGGGAGGTCTGTGCTGGGGGCGCACGGAGCAAGAATCTTGGGGACATTGATCTGGAGGGAGACGGAGGTGAGGTGAATTGCTCGGGAAGGATTCGTGAGTTTTCCCCTGCTGTAGTGGTTGACACAGACAGCTGAGCCCCACCCTCAGAGGAAAAGCCTGGTTTGAGCTGTGACTCCAACCAGCAACGTGGTGAGAGGGAGCGTTCTCCAAGAGGGGAGGGTTCTGGCAGAGGGTAGAGAGGGGTTTCCTTTCTGGGGATTTGGCTATCTGGAAACACTTGCAGCTTTGGGAAACAAAATAGCTGGCTTGAAGCAGCACCAGGCTGAGGGGAGTGGTGAATCCTGGTGAGGAAGGTTGATTTACCTAGCTGCCCAGGGATACGCCCTGACTCCCACTGGCAACCTGGTGAGAGGGAGCATTCTCCAAGAGTGGGAGGGTTCTGATGGAGGGTAGAGAGTGGTTCCCTTTCTGTGGATTTGGCTGCCTGGACCACCTCATAGTTTTGGGGAGCAGATAAGCTGGCTTGAAGCAGCACCAGGCTGAGGGGAGAGGCGAATCTGCTGAGGAAGCCTGATTTACCCAACAGCCCGGTGATACTGAGGCTTGGCTCCAGAGGGGTTGAAGTTAGCCAATTTTATCATTCTGCATTGACAAGCATCAGAGCTTCAGCTCCCCTAGGAAGGCCAGGAAGAGGGAAGTGCTTGATTAGTTTCCATGAGCTTATTTAGGGTCCCCTCGGTGAAGGGGTGGTCTAGAAGAGGACTTCTTTTGGGTCCCTTATTTCAACAACAAAAAAAAGACAGTCACTTTAAAAAATTAAAAAAGAAATTATTTTTAACTTAGTTTAATTGCTAAAATCTGCCTCAAAACCTGCAGATAGAACCTTGCAGGGCAATTGATTGATGAACACAAGCAGGCTGAGAGGATCCACAAGGGCCCAAGAAGGAACACTGTTCTTCCTTAGCTTTGTTTGCCTGTTTGCTTGTGTGGTTGTTTGGTTTTTCTTTGTTTATTTGTTGTCTCTTGCTTTTCTTTCCTCTTTCCTCCCCTACTTCTTTTTTCTTTTCTTTTTCTTTTTTTTAAATTTGGTGCTGCTAGCTTGTCTCTTCTTTGCTGTGCTTCTTCTTACATATTTCCCATTCTCTGTCTATATTGAGTTTGTCTCCCAATGCTATCCTTTTTCGTTCCTTCATCTTTCTGCTTTCTGTTGTGGTTCTTACATACCACGTTTTTTCATTAGCCCACAACTTAAGGGTGTCAATTTCTATTCTATCTATTTTGTTTTCTTCTTTTTTTTCATATTATTAACTTTTTCCTTTCAGCCCTGCCTTTACTCTTTCTCTCTCTCCTCATCATTCTAGCCTTCTAAATCATTATATATATTTTCCTCTATTTGTTTTCCCAGTCCATTGTAGGTGCTCCACTTTTTTTCCTATTACTCTGCACTGCCTACATGAGTTAAATATTCAATTTACTAAGTATTATATGGCCCCTTTTCTAACTTCTTTCAATATTACTATTATCCTTCTTCCTTTCTCACATCTTTCAATTCCT
>JAQZBX010051544.1:0-19348 GCA_029593785.1 Cabassous unicinctus | reverse complement strand
CTGGAGGAAACTGAAGGAACTTGGAATTCATGGTCTACTTTATGAAAGGATATATGATTGGGTGCCTGAACATCCAAATATATTCCAAGTAGAGCAGTTGGAACGCCTGAAGCAAGAGCTGCCAGAGCTTACGAGCTATCTGTGTCCCACTGTTAGCCGCTTTGGTCCCTCATTTTTGTATGGGGAGCCTGATCTCTGCATGGATGCCAATGGCATCAATAACGTGGAGAATGCTTAGTTTCTATTATGCAAGGCAATTCCAGGGTGCTTGCCGCTGTGCTAGGTGTTCCTTTTTCACCACTGAGTGTTATCTATGCCTTTTGGATGTCTCAGTCCAATGAAGCAATCATGATGTATTTTACTATTTCACTACGTCTTGCTAGAATTCCAAGTATGCTATTTAAATCACTTGGCCAGGTATAATTACCAGTCAATCTCTTTACAATGAAAAGATTTATCGCTTGGTAAATATTTTAAACTAAATATGTAAATCTATAATGTTAAACAGATGTACATTAAAAGCATAGAACTTTGAAATTAAAATATTATATAAATTTCTCTTTTTACACCTGTTGCAGTTTTTCATATGATCAGGTCTGAAATATTTAGCACTTGAGGAAAATGACTATGCATCATTAAACCTGACCGTGGAAAAAGTAAGTATCTCAAAGGCATGCATTTGCACTGGTGATTCCAACTGCACAAATCTTTGTGCCATCTGTGTTTTTCTGTATTTTTACATGGATTGACACGCACACGTCCCATCTTCATTCAGTATGCACCTTGAGGCTGCTGCCATTTTACCACTTGACAAGCCAATGCCTGTGTAAATAGCCTGGAGGTGAACCATGGCAACATGATTCATAAGTCTTTCAAAAGTTGTTTTGCATGAATTTTAAGATTTCAAAATGCTTCAGGGTATTTAATGTATAAATATCAGTAAGAGGATGTATGTATTGCATACTTATGTAGAGCAGATTACAACGTATAAATTCTACTCAGTGCATGCTGTAGGTTTTAAGCATGAGATAGGACATGTTTACTGTAAGTCCTTGCATCTGTGGTGCTAGTTGAGTGTGAGAAGGTGTCAAGGACTGAAAATATTTTGTTGCCTAAAAAAAAAAAAAAGAAACCTGTTTGTAGGTATTTTAAATTAGCTTATTTGAAGTATCTCTCACTACCTCTTACACACCGTTGCTTTGAGGGTTTGTATAGTGAGTGTGTGTGTGTGTTGTATAGTAATCTCCATGTAGAAAAAAAAAATGTCATGAATTCTCATATTGGTATTCTTTATTGGTTAATGTATATAATGCATGTAATTTATTCAGAAATGTAGAAGCTCCTACTAAATGTAAGTGCATATTTTTGGAATTATACTGCTAAGGTGTCTTTCATCAGTCAGATTGTTTTGACATAATTATAACTTAAGAATGAATGTTAAATAAAATAACACAAATTTATTTTCTTCATTATAAAAAATAATCAGAGGAAGATATAATATAGTGAGCACATATAAAAAATATGTCAAGATTAAAAGATCGGTTGAGAAGTAACAAAAACTTCCCAAGTTTTAATTTTCCATAACTGTATTATAAATTATCCTCAATTGAAAATTTGAAATTTTTTACCAAGATATTTTCTTTTTCTTATTGGACAAGAGATTTAGCTTTTTTCACTCTGCTGCTTGAATTAATCATTTTCTGAGGAAGGCAATGTAGATAAACATGACAATGTAGAAGCTGAAAAAGTGAAACCTATCCTAAATAGCTTCAAATTTTTTAAATAAATTCTTTCTCACTCAGGAAATCTGTTCAGATGCATACTCACATACACTGCACTCCCAGGAGAGGAGGCATCTAATTGAATATGATATTTTACTGCCCTGACACATGTTTGTCATAACCAGGATGTTAAATATTTACAGTCATTATGGAAGTGGCTCTGTAAAAAAAGCTCTCACAGGATTTAAAACTAAACAGAACCTTCAATCTAAATCATATTTTTTCTATATCTATGTGGTACTATATTGATTGATTAAATAACCATGCGTTACAAAATTGAAAAGATGTACACAAATTGCTAAGGATAGGTAGTCCTTGATATACAATCAGATTGTGTCACATGAACGTGCTTATAAGTTGGATATTTGGAAACTTGGGTTATGTTTTCTTGTAGAAATTGTGATTAGATTTGCTGAACAGCCAATAGAAGCTCCTTTAACTCAAAATGTGACTGTGGTAATTATGAGTCCTCTGGCCTCTCTGGCATCAGGTTTATTCAAATTCCTATACTGCTTAAGGCACTGAACTTTTTGGGCCCTGTACTCCTTACATTTACATTTTATACCCCGATTCTTTTAAGATATTCTGTATTATCCATCTGACATATTAAAAAATAACCTGAAATGAGTTGCAGAAGCTTCATCACAAGTATGAGAAAAGACATTACTGCAAGACTATATTGTGCTGTGGCAGTAGTGACATAGGTTGGGTTGGGTCAGAGTTGCAGAGGCTGTTTATGTATATATATTGAATAAGCAATTTTAAAACAATAACAGCCTAAATAGACTTCTTTGGATTTTTTTTCACCATTAAACTAAAGAACTGTTTGAATAAAGCAAATTTACCTACTATTTTTATTCCAGTCTACAAAATGAACAAAGGAGCAATTTTCTTAATAATTCCAAATCTCTGTTTTTAAAGTAGTCAAAATGTTCCCTGAGTTGCCATTATTACCCTGTGATAAATTTTATCTTTAAATAAAGACCTATATCCCCCAAAAGTCACCATTATCCTCTTCAAATAGTATAGCTTTTATTGCAAGCAAATTCTAAAGGAAAAAATGCAAGAAGAAAATTAAAATAACTAAAGAATGAATTAGATTGTTTTAATATTGTGATGCTAACTTAAGTGATTAAAAACTGTTGATCAGTACTTAAGAAAATTGTAGATTCTTCCCTCTGTAAATGGAGGAATTTGGAATGACCGGAGACGTTTTATAATTTTGGACCCAGCTGAAATGCCAATGTCACAATATCACATTTGAACACTAAGAAAAGGTTAGATCCGTCAGTTCTCAGTTAACAACAGAGAATTCACTCATATTCTATGGATAAGCCTCCAAATTCTTACTACTGGAAATGAGGAGATACACTATTTCACTTTTGGCCTCAAATGATTGAAACCCAGCTTAACCTCCTTAAAACATGAAAAGGGATTGAAGAAAGGACATTGGGTTAATTCTTGGATAATAAGGAAGTGCCTTATGGCCATGCTGCAGGAAGGATGGAATGGTACCACAGGACTACATGGAATAAAAACTCAAAAAAAAAAAAAATCATGATTCTATAATCAATACACTCTTATCTCTAAGTTCTGGATTTATTCTGAGTGCTGGCTTCATTCTCATTCTCTCTCCCTCTCTCTCCATCTCTCTCTGCTGCAGAACTACTTTCTCCACATTGTAGAACTTATAGTCTCCAGTAATAGATGGATTATTATATCTTCAGCACTCAAGAGACTCCAACTCTTCCCAGATACAGAAGTTCCAGACAAGGAATTCACTGACCTTGTTGGGTCAAGTGACCATGTTTAGAACAATCAAATGTCACCAGGTTCTGAAGTTTTGTAAGAATCCCACACTTGCCACTAAGTATAGTATAATAGAAAACACCATTTCTAGAAGAAAGGGATAGAGTGGAGGTAGTGGGGCTGAGCTAAGCCAAGAAAACTGCATCGATTTGTTAATTCTTGCATTTTACTCTTGTTTCCTATGTTATTTTTACTTTTCTTGTTTATTTTTGATCTCAGGGGAGCTACAAACTGATTTCTTTTCAACCTTGACTAATATATATGCATCATTTAAAAGAAAAATTCAGTGGTTCTTCAGTGTTAACATAAAGCATATTTTATAAATGCAATTTAGATATGCACAAAAAAGATATAAACCATCATGCTTATAGCTCTTAAAATATGAAATAGTTAAAATTTAATGTAAAATTCTAGAAAACCAATAACACTGAAATTAAAGGCATTTGATTTAATTAAACAAAATCAATGATATTTTTCTATAATGAAAATGTAATTTGCAATTTGAATATGATTTTGACTGCAATGAAGCAATGTTTTTCAATGTTCATGACTATAATATCATTGACATTTTGATGACAATCCTTTTATGCATATTATATTTTCTAAACACTGTAGAACTCATTGCTGCAGTGTGCTCTATTGTTATTTGGCCTTCACTTTATTCATAATTTATATATCTAGTCCTCCTCTATTATAGTCACATTGTTGTGTAATGTTTAAAGTGGCTCTACTAGTCACTAAAATAAAAAATTGGACCATTAAAATCATATGGTACTATACTATTATAAGGTTGGTTTTCCAGATTATGCAGAATATGGATATATATTTTTGGATAATAATCAAAATGAAATCACAATATTAAATCATTATAACAGAATACATGTCCTTAGCTTGAGAAACATTGGAAAAAAACTGTAGAAAAAACAACAGAAAGAGGGTTAGAGATAGAACCTAAGTTTATAGTTTTCCTTAGGCTATAACAAAGTCTGAAGGATAGAGTCAAGCATATGTGGGAAACTGTACAAAGAGTTCCTCGTTTGGCTACACTGCATGATTTGAGGCCTGAATTCTACATTAAAACTATTATTTGCTACTGTTAGCATATGTATTGCCTACAAGCTTTACTAAAATTCTATGTTCTCATTCATAATACATATCAGTTATTTTTATATTCATATTAGATAGGAGGTCTGAATGGAGACGAACTTCTCCTTATATTATATGAATATGACTTGGTTTAAAGATGACTGAGAAAGTCATCCCAGATTTCCCATAGACATCCTCATATACATTTTGGCTATTTCATAAGGCACAGAAGAAGGTGAGTGAAAAATCATTTTATAATATCTATATATAGTTAAATATCAAATATACCTTCTTCTTCAGGTATTTAAACTTTATGCTCGCTTAATATTGATAGGGTAACTTTATCACCTTTATAATATATAGAATTAACATTTTATCATGTGAAACCCTGATACACTGCTAAAAAATCCTAGTTTTTGATGCCTCATGCCTAACTTTCTGTAATGGAATCAAATCAAAATCCTGGGAAATGGGAATGCAAAGGGAACATTAATGAGTTTTGGGAGACCAGAATGCATCATTTGTTCAGTATGCAATTGACAACCAAAAGTTGATTGATGGTCATTTGTTGTCATCTCTACTATCAACTTTTTAACCTTTCCATGATTCCCTGGAAGAATCTAAGCAAAATATTATCCAGATATTATTATATTTATATAATATATATAAGGAAGCTATCACACAATTAATATTGTTCAGAAACTATTTTTTTCTAATACGATACAGAAAGAAACTTTGTTTGGGTGCACCTGTATATGTATGTGACAGCCAAACCTGATTTGAGATACCCGTTTTCACATTTACAAGTAAGAATATAGAAGCATAAAATACAGTTTGGGATCACTTATAGTCAAATGAGTAGTAAAAATATGGTTGTTCTCAGAGCATCAGTCTAAAAGGGGGCAATATTGAAAAGGTTGTCATACATAAGGTCTCTACATTAGCCTAGTATAAGGGAAAGTTTTATTAGTAACAGGAATCTGATGCTCACTAATTTTTCTAATGTCCTGAGAGTACCATAAGAAAATTTCATTAATGTTCAAAGTTATTTAAACAATCATTTGAAAGGGAGGTGCAATTAACAAAGATAAAATCAATAATTCCAGAAGCATGAAAATTTATAAATAAAGAAACAAATTAATTAAAAAATATCATAACAAATAGTTAAGTAGGACATCTTTTAGAGAAGAATAGGAAACCAGTCTAAACTAAAATAAATTGGTGTCAAGGAATCAATGAAAGTAAGTATTCAGAATACATAAAATATAACTAAAACATAAGGAAAAGAGTTTTCCCCCTTAATCTGCATACATCATGCCTTTTAAAAATGGCATCAATTCTGTGTTATATAATAAAATTGGTTATGGGAAAGTTTATGAGATTAAAGAAAAAAATTAAAATTAGTTTGTTTTTAAAATTTGGATAAAAACAGAAAATATATAAATCCATTTATATGGCCAAGGAAACAAAATACATTGGAAATTTTGTGTTCTCAAAGCAAATATTCTCTGAGCCCCAGGAGGCCTTTCCTTTTTTCATTAAAAACTTGCACAAAGGAAATGTGAAAAGACTTCTTGATAGTTTCCAGTCAGGCTTTCCACATGTACCCTTGGTAAGTTGAAATCTATAAGTGAATCCATTCCAACAAGAGGTATAAAGGTTTGGTTTTAGATCATCTAATTTTGCAAATTTGAAAATAACCCCAATGAAACCATCATAATTATATTTTCAGGAAGAGACATTAGGTTATACTTCAAATTACTTCAAAGCACAAATTTTTGCTGAAAAGAATAAAGATGCTATAATTTATCATAGATATAACATTACTAATCAGGTGATTTGAAAATAATTCATCGAAGCTAATTAGCATATAATGATAGAGATGATGTATGCTCTCATTCTTAAGGGTATGACACATTTTGTGAATAGTTTTTAATATCAACATCATATATTATATTATATGTGAATAGGTAACATTATTTGGACGCATACTGTGGTAAGTTAAAGGTGTATGTTTTATACTCTTGAAAACAACTAAAAATGAATAAAAACAGGTGTATCCAATAAGCCAATAGTAGATCTAAAGCAAATCATTAAAATAGTCAATTAATACTGAAGGAAAAAGAAAACAAAAAGCAAGATGTTAGATTTTCATTAAAACATATCATATTGAATGAAAATAGCCTAAACACCCCTATTAAAAGGCAGAAATGATCAGATTGGATGAATAAGCAAGACCTGTTTGTGTGACACTATAAAAAACACACAATAATTATAAAGACCTAAATTGTTTAAAGAAAAAAAGTAGAGAATGATATAACAAGCTGTCTTAATTTGCCAGGGCTGCTGTAACAAAGTACCATCAACTAGTTTACTTAAACAGCAAATATTTATTGTCTCATGGTTTTTAAGGCTAGAAGTCTGAAATTAAGATGTCAACATAGCCATTCTTCTTCTCAAAGGTGACAGTCCATTCCATGTCTCTCCTCTGGCTTCTGATGGGTGATCAGCAATATAGGGTGTTCCTTGACTTGTGGTAGCATAACTCAATCTCTGTCTCTGTCACACAACCATTGTTTTTTCTCTATCTTTCTTTACGAACCAACTTGTCCGAATTTCCTCTATCTCTAAGGAAACCAGTCATATTGGATTAAGGGCCACCTTATTCTTGTTTTTACTCATCTCAACTAATAACATCTTCAAAGATCCTATTTAGAAATATGCGCACATTCACAGGACTAGAACATGTCTTTTAGGGAGACACAATTCAATCCATACCACCTGCAAACACTATTTAAAACAAATGCAGAGTTCCATATCAATGCAAAGTCAAAGAAGACTTCAGAACAAGTAATATTACCAGAGATAAAGATGTCACATCTCTAGAAGACATAAAAATCCTAAATGTGTAAGCATCCAACAACAGAGTTTCAAAATAAATGAAGCAAAAACCTATGAATTAAAAGGAGAAACTCAAGAGGCAGTGCTACCTATTTGTTAGTTCTAGTAACTTTATTGTTAATTCTTCAGGATTTTCAATGTAGATCCTCAAATCAACTGCAAGTAAAAAGAGTTTTATTTCTTCCTTTCTAATATTTATGCTTTTTATTTCATTGATCTAGCCTTATTGCTCTTGCTAGGGCCTCCAAAACAATGTTGACTGGGAGTGGTGAGAGTGGATATACTTGTTTTGTTCCTGTCTTAGGAGAAAAGCAATGAGTTTTTCACCATTAAGTATGATATCTGTAGATTTTTCATAGATGTTGTTTATCAGGTTGAGAAATTTTCTCTACTGCTTTTTGAGAATTTTTTGGTATCGTGAAAGGATATTGAGCTTTGTCAAATGCTTTTTTATATAATTCATATGGCTTTACTTTTTAATGTGTGGTAGGGTGAATTAAACTGATTTATTTTCAAATGTTAAACCAACTTTGAATTTCTGAAATAAATATCAGTTGGTCATATTGTTGGGTTCAATTTGCTATTACTTTTTAACGTATTTTTGCACCTATGTTCCTGAGGTATATTCATCTTTATTTTTATGTTCTTGTAATGTCTTGCTTGGTATGCAAGTCAGGGTAATACCGGCCTCACAAAGAGTTAAGAAGTGTTTGCTTTTCTTAAAATTTCTGAAAGTGTTTGTATTGAATTGGGATTACTTCTTCCTTAAATGTTAGGTAGCATTCACCAGGAAGAAATATCTACAGCTGGAGTTTGTTTTTGGGAAAATTTTAAACTACAGATTCAATTTTTTAAAATGGATATAGAGCTATTCATGAATCTGTTTCTTTTTCTTAACCTTAAGTTAAGTAAATATTTTGTAATTTTGGGTAAAGCAAATATTTTGACCATGAACAAAAAGCATGAATAATAAAAGAAAAAAAATCAGACTTCATCAAAATTACAATCTCCTGTTTTTCAAAAAACATCATTAAGAAAAAGAAAAGATCAGCTAGAGATGAAGAAAAATATTTACATAGTAGAAATCTGATAAAGAACTTGGATCCTGAATATATAAGGGACTCTTCCAACTCAGCTGTAAGAAACCAAACAAGAACTCAATAAAAAGTAATAAAACATTTTGAACAGATACATTATCAAAGAGATATAGATGACAAGTAAGCATATGGAAAAAAGAAGTTCAAAACCATGAATCATAAGGGAAATTCAGATTAAAATCACAATGTTAAACCATTATACACACTAGAATGACCAAGATTTGAAATTCTGGCAGCATGAAGAGGTACACAGAGCTCCAGGCTATAAAAAAGTGAGATTTCTATGCATAGGTATTTGTTTTTAATTCAGAAACACTGGAAGAGAAGCTTAAATTAATGAAATGTAAAATTAATGTTAACTACTTCTATTTTCAGTATTTTCTCTCCAATTAGTTAGAAACCTGTAATGAAATTTAGTTCAAACTCCCTTCAGCATAATTCTGACCCAATATCCTATTCTCAACTAACTCAAAGTAATGGTCTCTTTTTCTCCAGAAGGAAAACTTTTGTGTTAGTTTTTCAGTAGTGCCTTTTCTTAAAGTCTGACACCAAGTAGTCAATTTTCAAACTTAATAAAAGTACTCTAATTGAATATTAACATCTTTGTTATATGGTAAATGCTCCAGCCTCAGCCACTGAACTACTGAACCAACTCTGGTTCATACATGTCTGGGAGTAGACTCACTGGACTCAGCATCTTCCTTTTGAGTCTTGCATTAGAGAAACAAAGAGTGAGGACAACAAGCTTGACCCAGTAACATATCTTCTTATTGGGAGGAATGAGTGAAGGTATGGAGTGCTCTGAGTTGTGCCTCAGACCCATGGTGCCTGGGCTTGGGGAGACAGAGGCTGTTGTTAACAACTGAAAACTCTGTGGTTTACTTCAACAGAATGTTTTCTATAAATTCTCTCCCTCTTTGTTAAGAAAAACTGCATAATACTAGTATGCCAGGGTGTAGCCATGTACAATGAGGAGGGACAATACCCAGACGAAGTGACAGCAGAGCCAAATATTGAGAATCTAATACGTAGCTGAGAATAAAACAGAATAGGACAAATGCTTCAAAGCTGCCTGGATTTGCTAAGCATCAGATGAAATATCTCCTGGAATCTTAGTGTTTCTAGGATGCTTCAGGGGGATAAAGTCTTGCATCAGAATGTTGTGCCAAAGGAAAGCAAAATGGGTAACACTTAGTCATTCTGTCAACATTCAACACTCTCAATTCTCTTCCAGAGAAACCATATTATTTTACAATCTTTCTTTGAAAATTTTTCCTATAATCTGGAGAAGAAATGATTGGGAGAGAGAAAAATAAAAAGATGATTTAATATCCTGTTTTTATTTTTATTTAAATACCAAGTCCACTTAGATAAATTTTATTGTGACCTAATCTTTTAAACATAAAGAAACACAGCATGATTTGTATCTAAAATTCATAATAAATTAATTTAAAATTATAAATAGGTTGAAAAAAGTGCAGAAGTCACTCAATTTCCTTTGCATTACATTACCTTTGGGACTATGTTATTTAAAAAGATCATTCTTTGTGTGCCTTCAATATTTGTAATGCAGTTATAATTTAATCATGTTTTGCCTTTTGGTAGGAGAGTGGGAACAGCAAAATACAAACCATTTTTAAGTAGCCTGTTTGAATATTTCCAAGGGGAAATAACAGTAATAATAATTAATGTTATATAACAGTTAACATTATCAAAGATAAGTTAATGTTATCTTAATATGTATCAGGCATTTTTAAGCAATGTGCATTTATCTGTTCCTTTATTTTCAGGACAACACTATGATATAGCAACAGAGGGGATTGTTTGAGAAGCAAACATTGTGTAGGATTTCATGGGTTGCTTAATTCAACTTCTTTTTTTATATGCAGATGTTTGCATGTGGACTTAAACAAAACAGGCCACACTTCCATATTGCTACTCTATGTTTTACAGTCCTTATTTTGGTACTTGTTACTGCTTGAGGCTTGACCTCTAGATTACACTGTGCAGCTACATACATGGTGTTTACACAACCAGTCCAAATAGTAAATTCAAACAGTATATCAATTCCAGATATTTGACAAGAAATCACATTGTAGTGTAAAATGATATAAGTAGATCCAAAATTTTCAGGCTCCCAATAGCCAACAGGCATCTATCTCATTTTTGCAAGTGAATCTGGCGATAACTCCTCTTTCATATAAGAACTGCACAAGCCTTTGTTTCCAGACAGCAAGTTCTGAAATCATTTAAGGAAAAAGTATTATTAAATATCATATTGTCTGTGACTTAAAGCACACACGGAAGTCAAAAAGTAGACTATTCTTTGAATGCTATTTTTGTTCCAACAAAGTGAGAATATTTTCCTCAAAGTATTTTACAGGGTTATTGTAACTTTGTTATAAACAGTGTTGGTCATTAATAAAAGCAGTTAGATTTAAATGTGTACAGCAGTCACAGGAACTAGGTATTAAACAATAAAGTAGAGATGTGCGGAGAAAAAAAGGGAGTGAAGGAATATGAGAGGCAGGCGTGGAGTGATGTTATTTTTGCACTTACTTTCTTAAACTATTGTCCCTTCTAAGTCTAATTTCCTGTAATGAAAAGAAATCAGCAGTACATAAATGTCAATTGAGATATATGCACATATCCTACTTTGATACTTTGTCCTCACAGATTTTTTCTTTCATGTCTTCTTCTACCTCTATCATATTCATTATGATAGACAACCTGGCCTCCACCTTTTAATTATCTATCTGATTGAAATCTTATGTAATTTAAATATGGAGATCCTTTAAAACATAATATGTATTGTAAAATAAATACTCTATAGCAAACTGTTGGGGAAAATTGAAGCAGAATCAGTATATAATAATTTCCACATATTTTATTTTGTCTTCCTTTTAAATACAAAGAAACTCTATTAACATTGGAAGTGATGTTAGGGGCAGTCTAGTTCATTAAACAAACATAAATTCCACCCTTGAATATAATCAGAAGTATGTATGTGTTGGAGAAACAACACCAAAAAAAAAAATCTTGAATTTATTTTGAATTTGGGAAATAGCTGTGTATCTATGAATATTAAGAAGACACATATTAAGGATTCTTTTCAAGCTTCCTGAGTAAAATGACTTACTTCAGGTTTTCTTCCCTCTTATCCTTAAATACAGCACAAGCCTGAGGCAGTCACACTGCCCATCACAAATCCTGCCACAAAATGATTCTTCTGAAGTTTCCTATGACAGCTCCTCCCTTTTTTCCTACCGCGATATTGGTGAGGTATTCCTGACTCAAGATATACACAGAACAAGACTCTCTTCGCATTCATTTTTTATCCCTACCCTATAGAAATCTCTTCTGAAAATAATTGAAAGCTCGGAGGATAACATAGACAACAACAAATGATTTGCTTTTGACAAGAATACTGCAGGCACTATGGCTGGCTTCAAAAGAATATTTGAGGTCACAGCAAGGATGTTACTGAAACAACTTTTGCACAATTAGGTTTACAGGAATTACTGAAATATGATAGCTATATAATAAAAATCAAATGATGAAGGCAGAATATTTTATTTTAATGTGGCCTTACTACTTCTTAACAGATAATCAAATTTTTTATCTGAAAAACAATGGAAATATTATAAGAGCAAAGCAAAAGAGGTTCAACTTTGTTGAACACAATAAAAAAGCATGAACCCATGAAGGTCCCTGAGTCTGTGGCTATTAAAATGAAAATGAGATAAAATTTTAAATCCTGTTACACTTTATTTCAAGAGTTAAAAACCCCCATGTAGTTAGTGACTACCATATTAGACAGTATATTTCCATCATTGCAGAAAACTCAATTGGAATGACTGATTTACACCAAGTAACTAACATAAAATGAAAATTTTCCAAATTCTGTGCAACAATCTTATGACTGTATATACTTACTGATGATGTAACCTAAAAGATGACATTTTAATGTTTTTTAAAATATTACACACTGATAAAAGATCGGTATGATTGGGGGGCGGGGAATGCATATAATTTTGAAATACTTAAATTTCAAATTTTTATGTTATGTTTCAAAGTACGTCCAAATATATTACCCTTTGTTTTAAGAATAGCAAAGAACAAAAGTCTTAAAATACAACCCCCCTTAGAAACACACAGCCTCTCAGCACTTTTAAAAGCAAAGCTTATGTTTGGTTGATATCTACAATAGAATAAACAGTCTCTGAAGATCTCCCAACTTTTAACATGCAATATCATTTTTTAAAAGTTTAAAAATATAATATATTGACTAAAGCACAGAGAAGTAATACTGTATGGTGATTTAGTCTTATTTGCATTTGCAATTTTAGAGTTAATATACAGTCTCATTTTCTGATGATACCTTTAGCCATACTTTCTATTTTATGCTGTATAAAACCTATATAAAAAGGATTGAACTGTGATTATGTGGATGGTTTAACACATCTTACAATGCTTTATTATTGTAACATGACTGTAGAATGACTCCATTTCTCAAGGCTGATAGGGCTAGCTTTGAGTTATACTAGCAATTCTAAACAAGAGGCAATAAAAAGCACTATTGAGTACTGTTTATTCCATAAATAGTGGAGTGGTCTTCTAGTTTTATTTTTTTTTAAAAGACTTTGACTTCAATATATTTTTATCTTTTTTTCTTTATATGTATGGCTGGGATGAGAAAAAATGTTGAATTTTCTTTGAATTATTTTTTATGACAGCAAAATGTGAGGAGGGAAATAACCATCAACTGAAAGTCACCAAATACAAACAGATACAATATGGCATTTTCTAATTTTGGCCTAAAACTTCAGAAGAGCTCAATACTCAGGGTACTTTAAGTAAGACTGAAACATTGGAGGAGCAGATACTGGAAACAGCATAGGGCATATAACAAAAGAGGTCACACAAATCTCATCTGTCATATTATATTTGCAAAGGCAGGGAAAAACAGATTGTTTTTTCCCTACACTAATCTAATTTTTTTATCCTGAATCTTGGCTTCTAACTTGCCCAGGTAAGTACATATATAGCTTCATAATTATATCATAGTCTGACTTTTGAAGAACCATGACAAGTAGAATCATTTCTGTACAAGGAGATACGACTTCTTATTTTTCCAAAGAAGAAAAGAGTAGAACAGAATTAAGGACACTGTGAGAGAAAGAAAATCATTTTCCATTTTAGTGCTTGACAGTGCTGAGGAACTGTTCTCTCTTATTCTTCACCTTGCTCTTAAAATCTCTTACTAAGTAAAAATGTGCTTCCTTGCTCTTTTCCAATCTTCCTCCCAACATGATCCCACAAAACCCAGTACTTACATTGTGGAAAGAACCATGTTCCCTAAAAGCTTATGGCCATTTTATACTTTGCGTGCTTAAGACTCTTCTGAAGCTTAAGAGGAAAATTACATGTTTTCAGAGTATCAAGAACCACCATTGTAACATGTGCTGTAGATATATTTCCATTAAATTAAATCAAATTAAAATGAAACAGAAAAACCATTAATAATGGTCACGGCATAAAGTCAAGGATGTCCAGAAGAAAATTACTATCTAAATTTTAATTTTTTCTGAAATGATAACTTCAGTTTCAGATTGCAATAATAATTCTACAGGTAATAGATAATTTTACTAACATTAGTAGACAAAATTAAAAGATTCTTTTAAATTATGTCATCATTTAAATACATCACATTTAAATTAAAAGGGTTTATCCAGCCAGTGTCCTTTGATTTTCAAATGAGGAATGCATCTTTAAAATTTATCTTGATGCTTTCATTTCTGACTTTTTTTCTTAAAGCAACAGAGCTAGATCTTCTTTTCAGAAGGACTCTGTAGTTTAAGTCTGTTTTGAGTGAGTACAATACTCGTGGCAAATTACTAGGTAAATTGTAAGAAAAGGAATATGCTCCAGAAAGTCATAAATCAGTAGCATCTCACACACACACACAAAATAGTTGGAATGGGGTTCGGCAACGCTGGCGTCATATATGTTTGGCCAACCCTTTGCGTTATCTGCTTATTGTAGGCTCCACAGGCCCGACCCAGGCTTCCCCCAGTGGGATGTTCTCCCAAAGGAGCCAGGGGAAATGAAGAAGTCCACTCAGAAGGTGCTGGACCCCAAAAAGGATGTGTTGATATGCCGGATGCACCTGCGGGTACTGCTGGTAATGGCATATATTCATTGACCTCAATCATACTTTCAAGGAAACATAAGATACTAGTGACATTGCTTGTGCCTAACTGTAGGAGCCACGAGATTGCACCACCCAGACCTCTTGCCACTGCAGTATAATTGACTGATGGTACCAGCTGCTGCCTTCCTGGATCCACCACCACTTAACAGCTAAATCAACCTTCTCTTTGGCTGTGCCCAGCCAGAGACGGAGCACAGCTGGAGTACCAATGCAAGCCTGTTCCTGTGAGACCCAGAGGCCTCTGAAGGGAGACTTTGGCCTGAGCACTCTACATTGGCCTGGCCCAAACTTTCTTAGAGTTGCACTGCAGTATGAGACTCTTCCAACCCTCCTTCCTTCCCCCTTTACACAGGTGTCAGATCTCCCTTGTGGTCCAAAACCTCTCCCTGCCTTCTCCAACTCCTTCTTCTTTATCCTGCACAGGCATTGCCCATAATAGGGAAAAAAAAACCTATAACAAATGACAAGAATAGACTCTACCTTTAGTTAGTATTACCAGGGAAATGTCTGCTATTTACTTAGATACGCTACTAGTTAAAGGTGATGCACCATCACTAAGTTTACAATAAGTTGCTACCAAATACGTTAGTCTAATTTTATTCTATGCAAATTATTTTATAAACTATAGAAAAGTGAACGAACTGGATTTGATGATGTCTTACCTGCAGGCTAAACTATCATTCTATAATATTTGTCAATAAAATAAAAATAAATCTTTCAGGAGAGAAGAGCTGCCTGGGTTAAAATGGTACTGCTAGCCAGTGTCACTCTATCACATTGCCATTTGAGAGCATTTCTAGTTTCTTCTATATTATTGAAGTACTGATTTTTTATAGGATAATCAACCATGGTTCCACAGAGTTCAATGACTTGATTCCTTAATATTTGGTGAGCATTTGCATCAGTAGCTTTTAAAAGTTAAAACGAATTTTCTTCCTTTAAACATGCACACATTAACGTTCTCTTTGCATCATCACCCAAAGATAGGGAGAAGTAAGAAGTGTAAAAAATGGGTATTGAATCGACAGTTTTAATAGCATTGCCATTTCAGGAATAACCCTATGAATTAAGACTCCTAAATCTTTCTTTCCTTGTCTCTGCTTTCTCTCCCTCCTCTCTCTCTCTCTCTCTCTTTCCCTCTCTCCCCGCCCCCCATGTTATTGAAAACTGTATTGAGAATGTAATCCTCAAATAGGGTGAGGCAACCTCTGAAGAAAAAAAAAGTAATTTGGGGAACAGATAATTGATATATATCAGAGAAGTACTATTCCGTTTTTGAATGTGATAATCATAACATTTGTTTAAAATTTACTAAATGCTAATTTCTCCTTGATATTATTCAGAAGATTAGTTGTTGTATTTAGAATTATTAGAAGTCTTGATTTTACTTGAGGCACCTTCAATCCATACAAAGGTGATGTGGTGTAATTGTATTTTAAAAAATGGAAGATTGCTAGAAGAAACTTTCTTATCCTCTTTTCTATCATTCAAACATAAATTTCTGCTTAACTTGAAAATCTCCTGCAGATATCAGAAGAATTTTTATTGTTGTAGAAATTCTAGGATGATTATACTTCATATACTTCAACTTCAAGGAAGTCTCTTTAACGTTCTATCTTTTTTCCGCTCTCACACTACTTTGTAGCATGATTCTGTGGTTGATCATATGATATTTCTATTGTTGTTATTTCTGAAAATAGCCTCCTATTGCCAAAAATATCTGCTTAACTCCTCTATTGATTTTTGATTTCTTATCTCACATAAGAAGGTGGAAGTACCTCCTCTTATAACCATTCATCAAGGACAAGAGGAAAGGTGAGCTTAGTTTTAGTTACTGGGCTCAGTCTCAGACATAGTGAATAAAGCTTGTGGTAAGAAAAAGCTAAGTTACTGGAAGGGAGTTCAGTTGAGGTTATATTCTGGGAATTTGCAGTGAGCCTAGGTGTTATGCCTTCTTGACTTCAATACATGTCCCATTTATATCATCAATATATTCTTCATAAACTGGCTAACTATAATGTCTATGATCCTGATTAGGTTTACGATAATCCAATTAGACAAGTGAAAAATTGTAAATGATAAACAAGAAATGAAATCATGGAAATGGAATAAAAATAGAGGAGTTAAGCTATGCAGTCACAAAGCTTGATGGAGGCAGAGCCAACAGTTTAAAAGCTAGGTTATCTGACTCTCCAGCTGTACCCCAGCATACCAGATAGCCTTTGTTTTATTGGAAATAGATGAACACAGGTGTTCAGTCTACTCATGCTTATTTAAATTCTACATCAGAACTACCTATATAAATATTATATCAGAATTACCTATATCACATTTATTTCAGATTTTTTTTTTTAGAAAAGAGAATTCCAGTTTTGGCAATAGGAGGCTAAATTACTTGAAATCTCTCCTTCTACAAACATATTCCTCTACAAATATTAGATAAATATGACCAGACCACCTTTTAAATATGTAACCAATCTCACAAGAAATTAAGGGAAATTTATAGGAGCTATAAACAAGAGGTAATTGAAAAACAGAATATTAAGTACAAGAGCTAATTATGAAGTTGCTCTAGAGCACTTGGTCTCAAAAATCAAGGGCAGGAATTCTTAACTGGGGACAATTTTTTGACAATGGCTAAAGACATTTTATTTGTCATAACTGGTAGTGCTACTGGCATCTGTTGGGTAGAGATAAGTGTTGTTGCTAAACTTCCTAAATGTACAAGACACAATCTTATCACCACCACAACCAAAGAAGTATCCATCCTAAATGTTAATAATACTGAGGGTGAATCCTCATCTACTGCCAAAATCATTGTTACATATTCCCCATATTATCCTTCAACTATCCTCCAACTAACATTAATCTCTCTAGAGATTAAATGAGGATTCTGGTTAATAATATAAATACAGCAATGTTTTTCTACTACAAGGTGTTAAGAATGTGGTGATATATGGGAAAAATATAACTAATGTAATTTATAGACTATAGTTAACATTGTAATGTTTTTTGTATCAAAAACAAAGTTGGTACTATATTGCTAAAGGTGAGAAAAATGGGGTTTGGTTTTGTGAGATATGAATATGATTAAGCACTTTTCCATTTATATATAGACCCTGACTATGCATTTAACTAATCCATGTTCATCTGTATAGCTTTCTGAACACTAAAGGAACAACTGAGTTAGTAGTTGGAATTAGATGACATAAAATTGCCTGGACAGAACTTTTTAGGAGTAATGCTTCCCTAACTTGAGCTGTTTTTTTCTGTTAATTTTTTTAAAATTTGAAATAGTTATTTTTTAAAATAAAAAAATAAATAAAAATAATGCTGAGACACCATAATATAGGGGCTTGGGTATTAATTCCCATTTGTTGAGGGAAGTAAAGGTCTCAGGTACAGTGGATAAAGGGAATTTGAACTGAGAGGCCTTTTAAGACTACCTCTCAGTGAAATGAAGAACTAGAAAAAAATTGTGCCTTCCAGACAAATGGAAGGTTGGATGATTTGGCCTGGTCCCAGAAAATATGTAGCCATGGATCTGCTCTTAGTCATTCTGTACCTAGGTACACTCAATTAGCAGATCTTAGAAATTCTTAGTCATAAAATTGACTCCATTGTGGGATATATTGTAAATGATATTTAAAGGGAAATTAAAAATTTTACAAGCTTATATTTGAGAAGAAATAACATAGGAAATTATTGATAAAAATTTCTACCTTAAGATGTATGTAAAATAAAATAATAAGTCTAAAGAAATAAAGGCAAACAGAAGAGGGAGTATATTAAAGTTAAACATAGTTTTCTGAAAATACCAATGAAAAATTACAAAACTCTGCCAAAATTAATTAAGTTACATGTTGAGAAAATATCAATAGATGCTACTAGCACTGAAAAAATAATGTTAAATATATAATAAAATGTATAATTTTATAGAATATAATTAAAGAACTGTCAATAAGTTGAAGGCTCGAATGAAGAAGGAAATTGTCTTGAAAAATGTAATTTAGCCAAATCAACTAAGGAAGATATAATTAAAAAATCAATCTATAACCGCTAAATAAGTTGAATAAATAATTATTAAATGTAAATGATATTATTTACAATGATTTAAACTGTAAAATTCTACAAAACAACCAATATATATGAATTCTTAAGTTATATTAAACAAACTTTGAAAAGATAAAAAAAAAATTTGCATGTGCCCCAATTCTTTTTTTTTTTCCCAAGATTTATTTATTTATTTATTTCTCCCCCATCCTCCTCCTCCCCCTCCCCATGGTTTTTGTGCTTGCTGTCTGCTCTCTGTGTTCATTCATTGTGTGTTCTTCTGTGTCCGCTTGTCTTCTCTTTAGGCAGCACCAGGAACCGATCCTGGGACCTTCCAGAGTGGGAGAGAGGCACTCAATCTCTTGCGCCACCTCAGCTCCCTGGTCCGCTGCATCTCTTATGGTCTC
>JAQZBX010051543.1:0-18412 GCA_029593785.1 Cabassous unicinctus | reverse complement strand
ACAACGTCATTTTCAGAGATGCTGCTGCTGCCCACTCTTAGAGAAGCAGGGCTTGTGCTTTAAGTTTTGATTTTCCTGAAATGGAGGGAAGACTTTAATTGCTTCTTTAATCATCTCATGTGGACCACAAATATGCTTTTGCAGTAAGCCTGGCTTGGGTTAAGGTTGCAGCAGGAGACCAGGGACTCAAGAAAAGCTGAGCAAAAGAGAAACAGAACATGGACCCCATGCTGTTTGAGTCTTACAGCCCAGTGAGTCAAACACTTAGATTTGTAATCAGTTAAGAGTTCAGGATAGAAATCTCTGGATAAAGAGACAACAAAGAGTTGGTGATTCTATTATGCTTTTAATAATAAATACTCTTCTGCATATTTAATGAGTATGTTGGTAAATCATAAAACTGAAATTGCTAGATCAAAGTGTGTGTGCATTTGAAGGCTTTGGCTATATTTCCACAATGTGTCCATCCCTGCAGGGTAAAATTGTACTTGCTTCCATCACCATCAATATTTGATAGATAGATAGATAGATAGATAGATAGATAGATAGAGAGATAGATAGGTAGATAGATAGATCTGCATTTCTTTAATAAGCAATGAAGTTAAATATATTTCTGAATTTTCATAGGTTTGGCCGTTGTGAATTGCCAGTTTCCTATTGGAGAGTACATCTTTCTCATTTTACTTTTAATGGCATTATTTTGTAAGACAAGTAATTTGTATGTCATAACTAACACCTATTTCCCCCAGTTTGTGTTTTAATGCTTTTAATTAGGGAGTGAATTCTGTATTTGGATTTAAAATTTTAGAGTGAAAAGAGGGCTGGGGATGCTGGGAAGATAGCAGGGAGGGCAATATAGTTTTGTTTTGTTTTTTAATATTTATTTATTTACCTTTTTTAAAAAAAAAATTATGCCCCCCTCCCCCAGATGGTTCTCTTGTCTGTTTGCTCATTGTTTGCTCACCTTCTTCAGGAGGGACTGGGAACCGAACCCAGGACCACCCACATGGGAGGTGAGTGGCCAACTGCCTGACCCACATCCGCTCCCTGCAGGCCATGGCATCTGCTGGCTTGTGGCATCTGCTCGTTTAGATGTCTGCTCCTTGCAGCGGTGTGGCATCTAACTCATCTTCTTTAGGAGGCACCAGAACCCGAACCCGGAACCTCCCATGTGGTAGGTGGACGCCCAACTGGTTGAGCCACATCCGCTTCCCTGTAATATAGTTTCTGAATGTCTCTAAATAGCTACACATGAACAGGCAGAGCGACTACAGAGCAAATCAAACATCCATGGGCAACATTTACAACAAAACTAAGGGACAAGTGTGCATTTAGCTTTTTAACTGTCAAACTGTCTTCCATAGTGTTTGGGAGATGTTTCACTCTCACAAACATTTTCTGAAAGGTCCACTTGCTCCATACCCTTGCTTCTTTAGTTTAACAAAATATTTACAAGCTTCATCTTTGTTGTAGCATGGATCAGAGCTCCATTCCTTTTTTATGGCTGAATAATATTCCTTTGTACAAATATAAAATACATGTTTATCTATTCAACAGTTAATGATATTGTTTCCAATTTCTGGCTATTATGAATAATGCTGTGATGAACATTTGTATATGAGTTTTTGCGCGATCACATATTTTCACTTCTCTTGGGTTTGTACCTAGGAGTAGAATTACTAGGTCATATGGGTTTTTTGGGGGGTGGGGGAGCAGTTTTTGCATTACTAATCAATTTTTTGATTTCTTATAAATTCATGTTTTCTGTTTCTTCTTTGAGTATGTTTCAATATTTGCATCTTTCTAGGAAGTTTTCCATTTCATCTAGGTTATGTAATTTTTTGGCATAAAATTGTTCATAGTGTTCCCTTATAATCCTTTTTATTTCTGTAAGGGCAATAGTAATGCTCCCTCTTTTATTTCTGATTTTAACAAATGTTGTCATCTTTCTTTTTCTATTTTTCAGTCTAGTTAAAGTTTTGTCAATTTTGTTGCTCTTTTCAAAGAACCTAATTTTGGATTTGTTAAGTCTCTATTCTTTTTCCATTCTTTATGATTATTTACTAGTGCTATAATTTTTATTATTTCTTTCATTCTGCTTGCCTCGACTTATTTAATTTTATTTTTCTAGTTTCTTAAAGCATGATAAGTTATGGATTTGCAAACTTTTTTTTGTTACAACTATATATTTCCCACAAAGTACTGGTTTACCTGCATAAGTTTGTTTTGATGTATTTTCATTTTCATTCATCTCAATGTGTTTTTATCATTTCTCTTCTGATTTCTTCTTTGACCCACTAAATATTTACGAGTGTGTCATTTAATGTCCACATATTTGTGGATTTTTCAATTTTACTTCTGTTATTGATTTCTGATTTCATTCCATTGTTGTCAAAGACTATGCTTTGTGTGATTACAATCCTTTTAATTTTATTGAGGTTTGTGAGGTTTGTGGTATGGCCTAGCATATAATGTTCCATTATACATGAAAAGAATGTACACCCTGCTATTGTTTTGTGAAGTATTATATAGATGTCTGTTAAACCTAGCTGGCTTATAGTGTTCAAGTTTTCTTTTCCTTGAACAAGAAAAACTTGTTATGGCTAGTTTTATTCATTATTTAAAGTAGGGTATTAAAGTCTCCAACTATAATTGTTGGAGTGTCCATTTTCTGCCTAAATTCTGTCATTTTTTGCTTCATATATTTTGGACCTATGTTTTGAGATGCATATGTGTTTGTAATTATTATATATTCTTGATGGATTGAAATTTTTATCATTAGAAAATGTTTTCCTTTGTCTCTAGTAACAATTTTCTTAAAGCATATTTTGTCTGATTTTAGTACAGATACTTCAGCTCTCTTTGGCTACTATTTGATGGAATATCTTTTTCCATCCTTTACTTTCAACCTATTTCTTTGTTTGACTCTCAAGTGTATCTCTTTTAGGCAGCATTAGTTGGATCATGTGCTTTTTCCATTCTTATATCTGCCTTTGGATTGCAGAGTATAATCCATTTATACTTAATGTAATTACTGATAAGGCAGAATTTACATTTACCATTTTACTATTTGTTTTTATATGACTTATGCCCTTTTTTGATAAATAATGTGTTAAATAGATATTTTTTGGAATATCACTTAAATTCTCTGGACTTTTACTTTTCTTTTACTACATTTTTGGAGTTATTTTCTTAGTGGTTGCCTGGGAATTACAATTACCATCTTAATTTATATCATATATTTCATTTTAATGGCAACTTAATTTCAACAGTATACAAGAATTCTGCTCCTATATAGTTCCATTCATCTCTCTTTCCTTTGTGGTGGTGTTGTCATACAAATTACATCTTTAGAGATTGCATGCCCATCAACTCAGATTTATAATTATTCTTTCATTCAGTTTTATTTTAAATCAAATAAGAGAAAGAAGGAGTTTCAAACAAAAACTACATTTATACTGTCTTTATACTACTTATGTAGTAGCTTTATTGATGCTTTTTATTTCTTCATGTAGATTCAAGTTATTGTCTAGTGTCCTTTCATTTGAGCCAGAAGGACTCTCAATATTTCTTGGAGGTCAGATCTGTAGCAGTGAATTCTCTCAGGTTTTGTTTACGTGGAAATTTCTTAATTTCTCCTTCATTTTTGAAGGATAGATTTTCTGGATATAGAAATCTTGGATGATATTATTTTTATTTTAGTATTTTGAATATATCATCCTATTCTTCTGTGTCCATGCTTTCAGAAGATAACTCAGCTATTAATTATATTGATGCCCCTTTTTATGTGATGAGTTATTTCTCTCTTGCTGCTTTCAGGATACTCTTTTTGTCTGTCTTAAATTTTACAGTTTGATTTTATATGTTTAGTCGTGGATCTTTTTGAGTTTATCCTACTTGGTGTTGACTGAGCTTCTTGGATGTGTAAATTTAAGTTTTTCATCAAATTTGGGAAGTTTTCAGCCATTGTTTCTTCAAATATTTCTTCTGTTCTTTTGTCCCTTTCCTCTCCTCTGGGAATCTTTTTAATGATATATTGCTATGCTTGATGATACCCCAAAGGTCCCTGAAGCTCTGAAATTTGTCTTCATTCTTTTTCCTTTCTGTTCCTCACTGGATAATCTCACTTGACCTGTATTCAAATGTGTTGATTATTTCTGCTGCCTGCTCAAATCTGTTGTTGATCTCTTCTAGTGACTTTTCCTTTTTTGTCATTATGTTTTTCAATTCCAGAACTTTTATGTGTGTGCTTTCATAATTTCTATCTCATTATTGATACTATGTATTCGTTGAGACATTATTCACATACCTTCCTTTATTTCTTTAGACATGGTTTCCTATAATTTTATGAACATCACTAAATATCTGATTTAAAGTCCTGACTAATAAGTCCAATATCTGGGCTTTCTCAGATACGTTTTCTATATAATGCTTTTTCCCTATAAATGGGCCATACTTTCTTGTTTCTTTGCATGTCTTGTAACTTTTTGCTGATAAACAGACATTTTTAATAAAATAATGTGGCAACTCTGAAAAATCACATTTTCTTACACCCTAGGTTTCACTGTTGTTGCTGTTTGTTGTCATTATTTATTTGTTTAGTGACTTACCTGAACTAATTCTGCAAAGTATGTATTCTTTGTAGTGTGGTAACATTGAAATCTCTGTTTGGTTAGCTTAGTCACGAGTTAATGATTGGACATATATTTCCTTAAATGTCTGGAACAGTTGATATAGTATGGGAATTACTTGTGATATTGTGATGTAAGGATTTGCCAATAAAATTGCTTTGGGCCAGGATCTCATTTGGAGCGATTTCTTTGGAAGAAATGGAATAAGTTATCATATTTAATCTATTATGGCTTTTCATTTTTGAATCCATTTTGGTCATTTACTTGTAAAACAACTATTTTAAATAGAATTTTATTTTATGAGTAAATATTTCACTTTAGATTTTTCAAAATTTTGAAAACATACTACGTACCTCTTTTTTTTTTTTGGTCACAAATTGTCTTTATTTCTTTTGAATTTAAGCCATACAATTATCATTATTTTAATGCATTTTCATGTTTTATTTTGTATATGGAGTTTCATACCAAAAACACAATAAAATACTGGTATTTATAATTATCTGGATAATTACATTTATTGGCAATCTTCATTTTTTCATGACGCTTTGGTCATCTGTCCTGTCCTTTCAGTCTGAAGTACTCCCTTTGGTCTTGCTTATAGGGCAGATCAAGTGGTGACAAACACTCCCAGGAATTGTTTCGCTGCAGAAGTCTTAATTTCCCCCTCAGTTTTGAAAGAGAGCTTCTCTGGATATAAAATTCATCATTAGTAAGTATTTTTTTCAGCACTTCATAAATATGTCTTCTCACTGCCTTCTTACCTCCAAGGTTTCTGGTAAGAAACTAGCCCTTAATGTTATGGGGGTTTCCTTGTGCATGATATATTGTTCCTGTCTTGCAACTTTCAGTATTCTCTAATTTTCTTTGGCATATGACTCAGTCTATCAGTTGATTCAGTCTTAGGTAAAATTTGTCCTGGTTCCACTCAATACTGTGTTAGCAAACTCATGAACCCATGGGCTTCTTCACTAGAATTCTAAAGACTTGACTCAGTCCATTTTCATGGTCTCATAATTTTATAAGCAATGTCATTAGCATCCTGTGCCCCAGAGTACACAGCATACTTCTTTCCATGCATCTCTAAGACAGTACCTTTGGCTGAACATCATGTACACTGGTTTATAGCTGATAACAAGTGTTTTCTGTGCAGCTTCAAAATAAAAACTGTGTAGATGAAAAAAGTCTTAAAATGGCTAACTTAAAATGGTTAACTTAAAAATCAGTTAACTTATTACTGATTTTACAAAATTGAAGGTTCTGATGAAAGTTCATTGCAACAATGCAACTAAGAAGGAAATTTGGTTGTTTCTGTGATATGTACCATTTTTTAAAGAACAACTGAAATTATGACCAATAACACTACATACCTCTTTACCATTCAATTGTATGTACATTTTTCCTTCCTTGACTACATATGACAAAAGTTTGTCTCTTTCACATAACCTTTCAAAGTAATAGTTTTTGGATTTACAAATTCTATCTCTGTATTTTAATTCATTACTTCCTATATTTCTTTTTTTCCTGCTCTTCCTTTGTTTTGACATTTCTGGTGATATATTTCTAATGATAAAAACATTTTGTTTGTTATTTCTATTTTAATAAAAATACAGGAAATGAATTTTTCTCTGACAAAATCTTTGGTTGCTTGACTATACATTTTGAAAAATAGTATTCACTGCACTGACTGCTATTATTTTCTGAGCAGTCTATCATTTCTAATTTGATTCCCTTTTACTCAAGATTAATTTGAGGGATTTTTTTTCTCTGCCCCAAGTGGTTTTAATCTTAAAAACAAATTTATACACATTTAAAAATGCAACAAATAGTGTTACTTTTGAATTGTAGTGCACTGTCAGAAAATGTAGCTTTAACAAATTTTATTCTTTACAAACTAATGGATTAACATATACTCAAATTTTATAATTGTTTCATTAAAAACTGAAGAAGAATAATTCTGAATATGGTGCAAAATCCACTGCAATGGCCATTTGATAAAGAAATATGATTTAGTTTTCTAGCTTCAAAAACAAATGCCATGCAATGGTTGATTTAAACAACGGAGATTTATTGGTTCATGGTTTTTGAGGCTTTGGGAAGTCCAAAATCAAGGTGTCATCAAGGCAATGCTTTCTCCCAGAAAACTATGATGTTTTGGGGCTGGCTGCCAGTGACCCTTGGTCCTTGTCTTTGCTGTCACATGGCAATACATGTGCTGATCTCTCCAGGTTTCTCTGGGTTCTATTGACCCTCAGCTTCTTCCTGTGACTTTCTCTCCATTTGTCTGAATTTCATTCTGCTCAGAAAGGACTCTAGTAATAGGATTAAGGCACATCCTGGTTGACTTGGGCCACACCTTAACTTAGATAACCTCATCAAAAAGTCCTACTTAAAATGGATTCACACTCGCAGGAATGGATTAAGAATAAGAACATGTTTTTCTGGGATATATAACTCTAAGCCACAAGATATATATTTTTTTCTTTCTTGTCTGACCTCCATTTGGGGAAATTCTCTTTGTCCATGAGATTCCAGTGGGGCACATTCTATACACATACTCTTTTTATTTTTATTTTTATTTTTTTACCTCCCTCTACTTCAGAGGTGATACAGGACTAAACAGAACCAATTAATCATGAACTCTTGCTGGAAATACCAGGAAAAGTGCATTCTTCTTCCACTAGGGTTGCCAGGCTGGTAACACATAAGCTAAAGCTCTCTGTGGCTATCTTTGTGGCTGCATTATGAAAGCTTGTCTGTGGAGGAAGCCAACATGGATGAGAGCAGAGAAATGGTATTCTACAAATGGAACTAGGGCTCTGGTTCCAGTCTTGCCTGAAGTTACTTGCATCTCTACACTTCTTTCTTAACAACCCAATAAATGTCCTTTTTTTTTTAAAAACAGGTTTGATCTGGATTTCCTATTCTTCCCAGAGAATCTTGATTAATATAGAAATTAACTTGGTCTCTATAAATATGAATTCTGATTACGCCTACTGTCAGCTATGAAGCTTAGTGCTCTGTCTTGTACACTGAAAACACATGTGGGATATACAAAAGAATAAAGTTCACCACTGGAGAGTTTTCTTTGTTAGCTGGTTGAGGTCTTGTTGCCTAAATGGGGAAGAATCTTGCTGATTTTTCTAAAAACATGCAGGGCATTGTTAGATTCTACATCTTTGACGTGGCACATATTGCAACATGAACCCAATTCCCAGCAAAATAAATGGTGCCAAGGTTATCATTGTCTCAATATCCTTGGACCTTGGAAATTTCACAGGGGCCCCAGTGCTTTCAGAGTAAAAACATCAATCATCCATGCGGTAATGTGGGATTAATTCACATGTTCAAAAGCATCTGGTCATGACAAAGTGTGAGTCTTCAGAGGAAGACTTGTTTGAAGCTCATCCTCCAGCAAGGTTTATTCAGATCAATAAACACCCCAAAGCACTGAAGCCTCACTCATCTCTTTCATGTTTTCCTTTGCATATGACAAAAACAAATCTAGGGGTATTTGAAGCAGTTGTCTCTACATAGAAATTAGTCTTTTGGGGTCCCATGGATAAATGTCTTAAATAGCTATGCTTTAAATGTAATGGGCTCTTCATGACCAGAAGAGGATATTACTTTCATTTTAAGAGTCAGATACCAAGAGAGGGAACCAGAGACAGAATAATTCATTTACTTTAAAACTTTAAAACATTAGGAAGAAAAAACAATCTCAGATTATGGAAGCAATATAACTTCCAGCAACACAGCACAAATAAATCTTATTTTTCTCAAAATAGTTTTCTGTCAAAATAAAAGATCAGTCAAGTTGGTTGTTTGAAATGACATTTTGTTTAACTAAGCTGTTTAATTTAGCCAACACATATTGTGTGTGTGTTTGTGTGTGTAAAGCAATAATCTGAAGAAAGTTTGCAAGATCTTGAAAAGTTTATGAAATCCATATGAAACATCCAGTAAAACATTCTTTATTTTTGGAGTAGTTTAGGAATATATTTCATTTCATACATGTCAGATTTTTGCCTTAGCAAACATATATGGAGAATTTTCCCATCAAATCAGATAAAATAAATTTTTTTGAAAAATATGCTCTTCTTTGCTCGTGGTAGTTTACCAGGACCAGGAGTAGAAATATGAACTCCTGGAGGAAAATTTATTTGAAAGGTCTTAGGGAACCACTGCCTCTTAACCTTTAGCACTATACTGTAAATTTAATTTTTTTATAATAAGGTGAACATGGTGAAAACTTAATGGAAGGCAACAAGAATAACCTACAACTACAGTAAATACTAGATGTGTTTGCATAATCTAAACTGAGCAAACCTCAAAATATATGTATGAGGACACACATCCCAGCACATTCTGTTTGGTTCTGCTAAATTTCTAGAGTCTATTTATGGTTATCAGCAGTAGAAGTCTTTTGACAGTCTATGTATGTAAACTATTTGCCGAGAAAAGTAGTTGATTCAAATAAACTAAGGAGTTGGGCTGGAGTTAGTCACTTGTATTTAATCTTTTGAGGGTTTTGTTTTTTCAAGGCAGTTAGACTTTAAGCTCAACCCTCTAAATTGTTTCAAAGATTGGCTTTTTCATTCAAACTCTACGATTCCATCCTGTTCATTACATGGAAAGAAGTATCAGAATTCTTAGGTAAGATACATTCTCTATGAGAAATACCAGCTGGCTACGGCAACTTTCCCTAAATTCAGATAAAAGTAGGAATAAAGGGGATGACGTTTTTGCTCTCTGTTTTGTTTGTGAAGTGTTGTGATGGCTGTTGTTGAGGTGACTGAGTTCTATGAAACTTAACTCTCTGCCTGACCCATTACTGGCAGTGTGCCGTATAGACATGCTCATTAGGCACCGTGAATAGCCACGACCCCTGGTTGTTGCAATCAGTGTCCATCAGCTGGAGAACCATGCAGATATAATGGCTGATGAATTACATTTTATGATGCAAATGGTCCTGGGAGGAATTGTGTTCAGAGTATCCCAGATCCTTTTTCCTTTTAAAAATCTCATTTTCAGTGTTGTGCGTGTAACATTTTAAAAGTTATTTTTCTTGTTTCTGTTTCTTTAGAGAAAAGCCTTATATGAAGGGGTTTTGTAGGAGTAAAGAAGCTTGAATGATCAAATCACCAAAGAAATGTAATTCTAAGTGACAAAAGAAAACAGGGAATCCTATACATACATACATACATACATATATTTATTTATTTATTTATTTATTTATTTACAACTGGTTTTGGGCAGAAAAAAAACCCACCAAAGATTTCATCCTATTACGTGATCCAGAAGGTCTTTAAAGTGGAAAAGACGTTCTCTGAATCCAGCTCTAGTAGCCAAACTAATATATTAAGAGCTTATATTGCTCATAATCTCCAGCTAGTTTGAGAAACTAATTGTCAACCTGTCAGATACGAAGGGAACTTGACGAACCGACACTATAAGGAAGCATGACAGAGCTATAGATTTTTCTTTTCACTTAAAATAACACGAGGGAAAGACTGTTTCTTTTCTATTTTGTCAACTTTTCTTGATGCTATTGATTCTTGATAAGAAATCTGATTTTCATGAGAGGAAGCTCATAGCACAAAGGGCACGACTGGCTTTGTTGTTTTTCTGAGCATTATTTCTGTACATTCTCTGAGAAAGCGTACAATGCACAATTTAGGGTGAGCATCCCTGGGCACCAAACTTTCTACATTGTCCCAACCGAGATACTTGGCAGTTCCTCAGGGAAGCCCTCTTTTCCCTCTCTCTCTCTTTTTCTACTTAAGTACCATTCCCAAGAGGTTGCAGGCAGCTTGTAGCAAGAAGTTTCTTTTCCTGCTTCCTCATTCTCATTTTCCTGGCCTTATCATCTCACAAAGATATTTGTGACCAGCTCTTTTTATTAACCCTTTCCCTCTTAAGCCTCACTTCATCATTTGATAAATCATCCTTTCACAACCATTTAGTAACCTCTCTCTCTGATAAAATAGACCACTCTAAATTTGAAAACTTGCCCATTTGTGTTCTGACTGCATGAGCAGCAAAATTCCACTGTCTGTCCCTTACACATTTCCAGAATTTGCTCTATTGTAGTTATTCCCATTAATTCTCTCATTTACCCATACATAACAGTAACTGCTCCACTTTTTTAACATCTGAGTCAGATTTTTCTGTGTAAGATATGAATGGACTGTCTACTCCAAGACTTTCCCATCTCTTGCCTGACATATGACCCCAATAGCCAGCTCCTCCCAGGACAGCTGCATTTTTCATATCCTCCTGTGACATAGTCCCAATAATAGAGGACTGCGGGCTTTGATAATACCCAACACTTTTATAACTATAAATCTCTTTCTCTGACCTCACTGTCAATACTATGAGCTGATACAATCCCAGGTTTCCCATAATTTGGATACCATTTATAGACTAGCCAGGAATGAACTTCACCAACCCCATTCCACTTATTAGCAATTGGAGGAGCGAATGCATGCTATATGAGAACTGCAAAGTCATCTGGTTCCAGGCTTTCTTTGGTGTCCCTAGGTTGGGGCTTCATGTGCATTGTCCACCTAACCTACAGAGTCTGATTCCAGCTGCCCTCACTAGCTGCATTCTGGAACTTGGCGTCTGTTCTTCTTTTGCCTTGACTCTTTTGTCATGGTACATTCAAGTAATCTATTTCATTTCGTCCTTTTAAGAGATTTAACTATTTACATTTTCTTAGCTCTGTTTCCATTACTTCAGAAAGCAGGTCTTGCCTCTTTAGTCCTACACATTTCAATCATGAGATTGAAAGCCTAAAATTTTTTTCTCTATACGTCTCCTCCACTAAGTATACATATCCTAATGGAAGATAGTGTGCCTTATTCAACTCTTTATGTGCCTTTGGGCCCTAGCTCAGGGCTTTGCACAAAGTAGACGTATTAATTTGTGACTAATTATCATTTGGGATCCTGGTTTCTCTTCATTATTGGTTTCTTCTAGTTGTTGTTCAAAGGCCCAGAGTTTATTTCATCTGTGCAAAGATAACCACTACTAATTCAACTCCTAGCTACATACCTAAAATAATTGAAAACAGAGACTCAAATAGATACTTGGATGCCAATGGTCATTGCAGAATTATTCTCAATTCTCAAATAGTGGAAACAACCCAAGTGTCCATTGATGGATGAATGGATAAGCCAAAGTTAATATTTCCATACAATGGAATATTATTCAGCGATAAAAAAGAATGAAGTTCTGACTGCATATATGATACAAGACAGATGGCCTTGAAAAGATTATGTTAAGTAAAATAAACCTGACACAAAAGACACATGGCTTATGATTCCATGTTTATGAAATATCTAGAATAAGCAAATTCAGAGACAGAAAGTAAATTACAGGTTTCCTGGAGCTTCTGGGAGGAGGAATAGGGAGTTGCTGCTTAATGGGTACAGAGTTTTGTTTGGGTTGGTGAAAAAATTTTGGGAATTGATAGAGGTGGTGGTAGTACAACATTATGAATTTAATTAATGTCACTGAATTGTTCAGTTAAAATGGTTAAATTGGCAAATTTTATGTTATATATATGTTATCACAATAAATTACTTTTTATAAAGTGCTATTACTTCTTGAATGCAGAGTCCCAACAGCTCTGTACACAAAGGCGGAGGCTGCTGCCTACATAACTGGATGGGAGGGCATTTGAAGTAGACCACCATCCATTTTATGTTTCTCTGTTATCCTTTTTTCCCATGGGACCTCCTTCCACAAAGCCCCTCCTGAAATATACACATGAGCCCGGAGGAGAAGGAAGGTCTAGCAACCCGTCTTCTGCTATTGACTTCCCAGCTGTCATCAATATCAGCACAGTCTGGTTATTACTATGAGCAGCAGAGAAAAGGCATGTTATTTTAAATATAAATTTATATTGGGCCAAACTATAGATGAAGCTAAATAATAATGGTTACATTGAATTAGATCCAGGGCAAAGTGGATGTAAGGATGTTTGAGTAGATGAAAAACAGCAAGAACAGTGCAAATAATGTGGGAAAAGGAAGACGGGGAGAAAGAGAGAGACATGAAAGCAAAAGAGGACAGAAGTAGAAAAACATTCAGGATGAGAATTCATCTCATCTAGAGCTCAATGGCGCCAAAGATGTCACAAAGGGTCAAAAGATTCAAGGTGATAAATTCTGGAAGGAAGGAACAGCCAATATGGACTCTCAGGTGGGCTTCAGAGAACTCATTCAAAATAAAATGAAATCCAGTCTGTCTAGAGTTCAGCCATAAAGTTTCTCAATCCCCGTCCCCCTCCACCAAAAAATTAAAAAACTAAACAAAACTAGAATATCCAGTGATGAAGATCTGAAGCAAATTCAGACTGAGAAACAAATCTTAGGCATTGAGTTGTTCAAAGAACTCTGTCACTAGGTATGGCATCTATTTTTCCCACCTGGATGTGAGTTTTAAGGTACCACAGATATAATACAATAACCTGTGCATTCCAAATGGTGAATGAAGTGTGGAATGGATGAATAAGCAAGTTTCAGGAGTGTGAGAAACCAAGCCGTTATTTCAGAGTCTAAAAAATTCTCCTTTCCATGTCTTGGATTGGGCAACAAAAGCTGGGATAATTCTGCTGGTCAACATAGACCAATTGATCAGGTTATCAATTTTTTCATTTGACAACCAATAACAAGGCAGAGGGGGTAATTTGATACATGTTGAGGATGGGAACAAAAAAGTTAGACACATAATGAAGCTGAAGAAAGCAGACTGGGCAGGTCATCATCGGGGGACAAGCTCAGCATTTGTGGGTAATGTGAGGGCTCCAGATGGGGTACGGACATTCAGGGGACGATGGCCTCATGGGAAACTTCCCTGAAGTCAGGGTCACAAGAACCATGCTACATTCTGGTTACAAATACATAGGTTCTCTCACTGATCTTATTTTCTGAGGACAAATGTTTTTCATCTGTGGCATATTTTTGTGAAGACAAATTCTGATCACTGCCAAATTCAGAGCCAAAGGAAACTAAGAGGAGATTCACCAAAAGCATTTCCAAATGCGTGCTTCATCTCCCACCAAACAGTGGGTCTATTGTGCGTGAGCTCTTTAATTGGCTGCGACCCTGAATTTCACCTTCGGCATTAAGTAAAAGCAGTTTCACTATCCCCACTGCTTTTATATTTATACCATATGTAAATACTGAAGTGACTTCCTTTATGAAACTAGTGCAGTAGCAACAAAGGTTGATCCAGAGACAAGGCAATCCCAGCAGCGTGAAAGCTGCATGTTTCAGAAGTTCACCAAAGGGTTATCTGCATCTTCTGGGTCTAAAGATGGGGATGAATATATATGAGCAGAAGCTAACTGGGGAGGCTGGTACAATTCCATTGCCCTGACATCTTCAACACTGCCCTTTTCCTTTCAGGATTACTGTTGTAAGACTAGAGGGAAGACTGTGCATCTTATCCACACAGAATTTCCTGTCATAGTGAATCTTAGAGGAACTGTGGGCTAATTACTGAAAGAAAAGGGTTCAATGCCCCTCGTGAGAAGAGAACTGTCACAAGTGATATAAACCAACCCCCATCCACCTCCGGAAATGTGTAATCCATCAACTGTATAGTTAAGAAAAATAGAAAACTCTCTGTGACTCAAGGGCTCATGGGACAGGTTTCTGGAAAAGGTGGCAATTGAGTGCATGTATTTATCATACCCTAACCCCTGTTAAAATGATAAAAGGGAATATTAGGCTGCTCTGAAAAGTACTGAGAAAGGTGTATATGCAGTGACATAGAAAAATATACAAGTTATATTAAACAGATAAGCAAGCTATAGAATAATATCCTATTTCTATAAATTAAAACAAAAATATTACAATAATAAATAATTGAATAAGCATGTTAATAAATATATAAGTATACACATAGAAGTTAATAAATCAGTTAATAAATAAATGTGTAGGAGACACAAAACTATTAACAGCTCTTGCATTGGCATTTGAGACTTTCATTAAACATTTTCTTATATGTGTGTTTATTTTCAATTTTTACAAGTAACAAATGGGAAAATTTTAATAAAACTTCAACAATTTAAGACCATGAAAGAAAACATTTAAGGTCCTTCTTTGCCACTCACATTTCCATTCCTGCATTCATTTTCTAGGTTACATTTCCTGGAAATGTTTGGATTTTTTTGCAACCTCCATCTTGCTCTTGTAATCAGAAATATAAATATTAAAAATAATGAATAAGCAAAGAAGTAGAATTATCAGATAAAATTTCTATCAGAATTGCAAACTATGGAAGAGTTCTCCCCATATGCTGGGTATTTCTGATATTTATAAACTAGTAAGTCCAAGGGAAGATTTTTGCTAACTGGAAATTTACCATGCATGAAGAAAAAGCTCTCCTGGAAGTATGGGGACAAAAACTGAACAAGCCCTTCATATTTCATATGGCAGCAGTAGTGGCTGGCTCGTGGTAATGCTGGTGGGACAAGCAGACAGTGAATGGTTAATGGTGACCTGGGAAATGGAACTGGCGATGGAATCCATAAAGACTGTGAATACTGCTGGGGTAAACTCCTGTCTGCTATTTAGTTCAGAGCAGCTAGTTGGAGGCAAGAAGCCACGTCAATGACTAGAGAATTTGAAAGGTTGTCGATGTGTTTCTTGCCCATTTATATTTCTTCTCGTCTGGAAAGAAATAAGTCTCCCTATTGCAATTACAGTTACTTCTCATGATTTTCCATAGTTATATTCTATAAAGTCACCCTGAACACTGAAATAATGAATATTGAACCATTGCTCCTAGGGAAAATAGAGGGTAAGCTTCCTGCGAGTCTCTGGTCACAACATTTCCGTCCAATCAATATATATGTTTATTTCTGTTTAAAGACACATATTTGATCTATATTATTGATTCATTAATAATTGAGTTCTTAGTCAACAGCACTATCATGCATGCCTAAGCAAAGCTTACGGAACACACACGGTTTTTCCCTAAGTTCATCACAGCCTTCTCAAGCTTAGTCGTACTAGACAGCACTTCAGCACAACGTTTGGGGGCTATTTTAAAGAGCAAAAGCCATTGTGTTAATATACTGCAAAAAGAATCTTTGTTTACAGTATGAGAGCTGACACAAGAAGGCACAGCACCACCTTGTTTCACCTCAGCTGAGAATATGCACATTGGGGGACCCATATTTTTAGCCACACTGAGCACATCTATGAATGAATGAAAGTGCTGTGAGTATAGATTTTGGTGTTACAAATAAAGTTTAGTGAGTAAGTGGATTCACAAACACAGAATCCACAAATAATGAGGCTCAGCTGTACCTTGGATGCCGGTCATCTCTTTAATTGGGCCAGGTAGCTCCATATTTCACCAAAGCTGCTGGATGTCTGCGCTGGTCAAAGAAAACTAGAATAAATCTAGATGCTTCACATCTACCATCATCCAGACTGGGAAGACTCAAGCAAGATGATCTTGGATAGAAGCCATATCAGTTTCCAATATTGGGCAAACATAGATTTCCCTCTCTAAATCTGAGCAGAAAGAGAAAAATTACCCAACAGAGGGAGCAACTGAGATGGGACCAGTCTGAAGTGTCTGATCAAATTCCTCCTTGAGATGATCTCAATTCATCACATGGGGTGTTACATCTCTGAAACTAAAACGAGCGATCTTGAAGTGGGAACAGCCTGACATGGTGCTTATTAAATGCCATGTGCTTCCCAGGTCTCTTGCAGATAGGTGAAGGCTGTTGTCTAGTTCTGGCCAGCAGGCCACGAGCAGAGTTGACATGTTAAAGTGCTGAAGAGCCAGGGAAACTTCTCAGCTGTTTTCAACCTCCCTGGAAGTCACATTTGAGATGGCAGAACTACAACATGGAAGCAGACTCAGACATCAGAGTCTTTTAGGCAAAGGAACCACCTAGAGCAATTCCTAAACACACTAGACTTTGTTTGAACAAGAAATAAAACTAAAGCCACTGAGATTTTGAAGTTTGTATAACTGTTGCATAGCTTACCTTTTCCCTGACATGTAAAAGAGATCTAAGAGATTATATAGATATAGAAATATACTTTTTGTATATTGGTATATATCAATTCATATATTTCACTATATACTAATATGCATACCTTTATAATATATTGTTCTTTGTTAATTTCTATATATATATTAGTAATCATCAAAATAGAGAGCATAAGAGAAATAATCAGAGAAAGAATGAAAGAAAACTTATATGAGTAAAGACTAGATTCTAGGTAGAAGTAATGAATCCAAATGCAATCATATTTCTACTCAATTCCTACTCAAAGTTTTTTAATTCAAGGCTAAAACATACCAGAAGAAAGTGACAATAAAACTAAACAAAAACAGATTGCCTAAAAGGGGAAAAATTTGGATTGGTGCCAAAGCTCTCCTTTACAATACTAAATGGAATAATGTCCAGAGTTTTGAGAGGAATAACGTTTGAGTGCTTGATTAACAGTTAAATTATCATAAATTTGATAATTTTGATATATCAATAGATTTGAAATAAAAATAACATTTTCTCAGAAATATGACAGAACACCCAACACATAGCTCTCATCTTTCCTGAAAATTTTATTTGATTTGCAAGAATGCTAAGGCTCAAATATGTCACTTTTGCACCCAATATTATAATAATCATCATGGCTATGGAAATGTAACCTTTCCATCACTATGTCACCAGAGCATACCACAATACTTGGCTCATATTAAATGCTCAAGAAATATTTGTTGGATTAAATACCAAAGTGCTTAAACTTACTGAGAAATATATTGGAACTAAGAATTCAATGCTAAAACATGATGTAAAAGAAATGGTGGTAAGCAACAAAATCAATGAAATAATTAAATCTTTAAGAGGGAGTTTAATATTATTAGAAAATTACATGTCTTGGAGTTATGCGATATTGATTTTATTCTTTGCAATATATTCTTCATCTGGAAATCTCAGAATTCTTCACTGAATCTAGATAGTGATGGGGATAATAAGTTAGAGGTAATAATGTATTCTACAATTTATCTATTACAGGGGGAAGTAGTTATTGTCTCAGTCTTTATATTGATAGGTAGAGGGAAACAGATGCTGTTACCAATACCAATAGAATAAAATCATGATATTAAGCTCTAAAAACACTAAAGAAAAAAAAGACCAAGAAAATGTGGTCCACACAGCAAAAGGTAGGGGGTAAATATTTCAAAGAAACAAACAAACTAAATCATAAACAAAATGGAAGATCTAAAAATTTGTTATAACAAATGAAAATGGGTAACTTTTTAAAAACAGCTTTTTTAAGGTATAATTAGCATACCATAGAATTCATGTTGTAAATGTACAATTCAATGATTTTTATAAAATTTATAGACTCATATGGTTTTGGACTATTTCCATCATCCTCTAAAGACCCCATCAGTAGTCACTCCCTGTTTCCATCCAGCCCCCAAACAACCACAAATCTACATTCTGTCTCTATAGATTTGCCTTTTCTGGTCATTTTAGCAAAACTCATTAATGTAAGAATCACACATTGTTTTTTAGAAAGAACCCTCTATGTGTATCACAGCTAAAAATGAAATGATACTGGTTGAAGATAAGGGCATTGAAAAGCCAGGAAAATGTAAACCAAAAAGAAATCCGGTGTAGACATACTAATATCATACAAAATAGAATTCAAAGTCACTGAATGGGCTAGGAGTGATATGTGATTCAGTTCTCCTCCGCGGCAAATTCTCCCGTAGATCTGGAGTATCAACTT